>JBAMBJ010002408.1:0-80962 GCA_037043495.1 Drosophila recens
AAGAAAAAAAATTCCTAAGTCGAAAAATAATAACTGTTCACTATCTTTGATTTCTCAGATAGATTAACAATATAATAACGTATCTTAAAAAAATTAAATAAAAAATTTGGATAAATGAAAAGTCATTAAATTTTAAGTTTTTGTAAATTCATTGCACGCACTACTATTTTTTTGACCGCAACTGTATATGTTTCTTTTATATTTTTTATTTTCTTTTGCGTTTTTGTAATATATATTGTCAGAGTGAGAGAGAGAGAGAGAGAGAGTTCTTTATATTTTTTTGGCGCAACGCCGCCGCATTGAAGTAATCACATAAATCACGCGCTGGCGTCCAGGAGCCGTCGACTGCTCAATGGCTCCATGCTCCATTATGACGCGACTCGCAGATAAACTGAGCTCAACTCTCAGCCGATGCATAGATAAAAAGCAAAGCAAACCAAACCAAAAAACAACAAGAACAACACTAACAAGAGCAGTTGGTTTATTAAGCATAATATGGCCATAAAGCCAGTCGAGTCATAAGAGCCCAAAGTGAAGCAATCTGAGCGAGAGAGAGAGAGAGAGAGAGGAATGAGGAATGAGGAGTATCCTCTGGATAGCCCAAAAGGATTACCAGGCACAGGCACAAGGTAGTAGCACCCATTTATGATTGATGAGCCATTGCGGCTAATTCTTGGCTCTCGCTTTGTTTCCTCTCAATAAACTGTAAATCATGCTGCGCTGCGTGCCAAGTCATAAATACAAGTACTCTCTGTACCGCTCTCTCTGTATTTGCCATCCCCATTTCCCTTTCTCCCATTCCCCCCCTTAACACCATTCCCTATTGGTACATTTTTAAGAGCAACTAACACCAACTGCCCTGAACTGAAAGCTCTAAAACGGCGTGCAGCTTTTTAATTAAGGCGCCGCATTGCCAACTAAAACAACAACAACAACTACAAAAAGTCCCTTCTACTAATCTCAAAACGAATATAAAATGCTCTTAAAATGCATAGAAATGCTTAGATTAGTGGTAAAGCTGGGCATAAAGCCAACAAATTGAATTTACAACTAAAGACTGCATTGAAGAGAAAACTTTTTGTTGAAGATTTGTTTGAGAGAGATGGGAATATGTCTAAAAGATTATAGATTATTTACAGGGGCAAGGACAGGAGGTGAAGAGGGCAAAAGGCCCTCCAGTATAGATAAAAAAAAAAGAACTCATTGCCTAGGCTCCATTCGGAAAGAGTTTAAAATAGGCTGCCATAGAATTTTTTAAAAATTTTTGAGTGTTTCTAAGAATTTCTTATAATTATTTTGATTTATTTTAAAAACAGCTATAATAACTTTGACTAAATATTAAATATTAATATATTAAATATTGACTAATATTGAGTTTCGCAGTATTTTTGTGACTATATTTAAAAAAGTGACTAAAATTTTAAATTGTGCTGATCACATAAAATATTCGGGCCTGTTCCGATTATTACTTTTGGTAAGATTTTGCGGAAGTCAATTTCTTTGAGCTGCTCTAATACCATTTGGGCCAAATTCTTCGGATTGATATCACTTTAAGTTGATGAGTTTAAGTCCAATAAAGTGAAAACAATAATTTTTAAATACTTAGCCTAAATACAAAGTGAATAAATGCATTTCACTAAATGCTATACAATAAAAAGTGAAAACCAGAACAGGCCTGAAAATAATATGAATTTTGTATTTCCTCCCTCCCTCACTTTGACCTGATTTTAAGAAAAAAATGATTTTAAAAAAAATGTAAATGTAAAATTTAAATCTTTAATCAAATTTAAAAAAAAATGGAAAATGCATAAAGGCGTACAAAAATCTAAATAGAAATAAAGATCGAGTTATCTTAGCTCAACAAACTGCCTGACAAAGTAGATGTACTCTTGGCAAGGTAAGTGTAACAGCAGCAACAAAACAATAACTAACAACAACAAGAATAACAACAGGATAAAGACAAATGGCCAAGGCGCGAAATGTTTGACAACAACGTTGGACAACGGACAGCGGACCAGGGGAAGAAACGGGGGAACAACGGGTGGCGCCATCTATCAAAGCGGTCTGGCAGCGGGCAAATTGAAATGGCAGCCATTGCAATTATCGCAGCTGCAGGAACAGAACAGAGCACACAAATAGGAGCAGCAGCATCAAAAGGATTGGGTTCATTTTAGATCATCATCATACTCGGACAGAGGAAATTCCCGCTAGATTAGGCCCATTGGCGATATATAACTGAATTAGCGCTGCGGGACATTCATTTGAATATGACAAATTTGGCCGGAATAGAACAGAAGTTGAAAAATGGAATGATCCTGATCCAGAGCTGAGCATTTTTGTGGCCATCAACAACGAGTTCAGCATGTCTATCGCCACTTGGCCGTCATGCATCATTCCACGACTGCAACCAGTAATTTTTTTAGTACATTTTTTCTCTCTTTTTCTCCGACTGCAGTGCATCTTTTCGTCATGCCGTTAGATTTATGAACAGCTGCCCTCTCTTCCCCAACCCTCTTTTTGCCCCTTCTCATATCTAACTAACGTTGTGCTATGCCTTCGCCTATGCCTGGCAATATTGTAAATCATTTCCAAATTATTTAGTCGCTCTCTATTCATATATGTATTCATATTTTTGGCGCCTCTGCCTTTTGCACGAGACGAGACGAGAGAGGGACCAAGAGGGGAAGAAAGTGGCGAGTGCGGCACGTGATTGCGTTATAAATTATGAACCACTAGATTTAACCCCCTTCTCCCCTAGCCCGTCCTTCTCTTCGTCACTTGCCCCATTCCAAATTTAATGGCCGTCGTTTTTTAAGGCAGTCGACTGGTCGTTAAAGTGCGCTTAAGTATTTTCAAATATCTGATAAGTTTCCGAATAGCAGCATTACGAGTAAATGATAGAATGACAATAAGAAATGCTGCGGAAAAGTGACCATGGAGGACTTGTTAAAAATATGTATGTAATGATGAGTATTTAGTAAAATTTTTTTCTGAAAAACTATCATCTTGATAATACTCGTATGTAAAATAGTATAAAAAGGTGATGTAAAGGAGTCAATTATTTAAGCAAGGTATTGATAAATTCTCAATAAAAAGAAACATTATATGGAGATATCCTGCTGCAATTAAATAAATATTTAGGATGTTATCATAAATAGCTAGTTTTCCTAAGTAAATTATTATAAATCTAAAAATTAGGATAGTCCAAATATGTATCAATAACTTTGGGTAATAATTTTACCCTCAAGGACAACGTAATTAGTGAAGAACTTAAATACAATTAAGTCAGAAAGCGTAAAAGTTGGAGCAATTAGCAACTATGGCGAACATGAATAAAGCCAATATAATAAAGTAACTATGGAGGACAAATGTGAAATGAAGTAGGCAAATATATATGTATATACATATGTATAATATATGTAAGCAGACCATTGAGAATTAAATAAAACGGAATAAAATTTAAAGAATTTAAGATATATTGAATAAAACTGCAACTCAACTTAGATATAGATTTATTGTAATTCCATTGTAATCATTATTTGATCAATTATTTATGATTCAATGAAAACTTAAATGGAATTTACCAATTTCGTTTGTTAGTTGACAGTTTAGCCAGTAGGTGGCGCGGTAGCAACGTGTATCAGTTTGGTTTTAATTTGAAATTGTATTAAATGCCAGTTTGTTGAATGTAATTTAATATTTATAATATGCACAATATGCTGCCATTATGTTTGCATGATCTGTCAATCTAACCAATTGCCAAGCACGCTCCGCCCTCAGAAAAAAAGGGTAAAGAAATGCAAAGGAGTCGAGGAAGTGAAGGAAGTGGAGGAAGGACGAGCCAAGCCGAAAAGTGCCGCTATCTATTTATATCGCTTTTGGCTTTTGGCTGGCAGCAAAAAACGCTGAAAACTACTAACGAACGACACCTGCAGGCGAGTAACTGCACCTCCCTCCACCTCCACCACCATCTCCATATCTATTGCCATATCCATATCCATGTCCACCTCCAGACCCTGTTCCAGTTCCCGTTGCAACTCCAGTTGCAGCTGCTGTTTCTGGCCAGGTTCTAGCGTGTGCCGCCATTTTCGCCTCTTGTTGTTTGCATTTGTTGTCCATTTCTGCTTTATAATACCCTTTGCGAAGGGGTACTATACGATTTGTCACGAAATATGTAACGCATTAAGGGAGATTTGGCAAAAAAAAAAAACACTTTAGTATATATTCTTTATCAAGATTATTTTTACGACTATGTAATCAGGCCAGAAATCTTTACAACAAATTTTATTAAGATAATCATTCGGAACACTTAATTAAAAATACGATATCTCCCCAAGATATGAACATTTTAATTTAGTCTGATTTAGCCAGATTTAGCCTGAATAGAAGCCATAACATCATCATATGTGTTATAAGGATCTAGATATGTCTTCTCATATTTTCCTTTATTGTTAATGCAAGTATTTCTATGTGTACCAAATAAAAACTCAGGTATCAGGTATATTTTGTAAAGATTTTTCTAAAATAACTGCGAGTCAAGTTTTAAAAAAATACCCCCTAAAATGCTTAAAAAAATTAAAAGAAAAAAAAAACCCATGTCAACCTACACTAGTCGGCATATTTATTTTGACAACATTTAAAATTAATTCTACTCATAATTTGAACCTACTTCATGTACATTTTGGCATCAATGGAAAGGTCATTTCAATTCCGTTTGAATGATACAAAACTTTCCTTAATCCATTAAGTACCCATTGAAAATTTTGAATTTTAAAAAACGTAAATTTCAAAACTTTTTTCCTCGATTTTTTTCAAAAAATTGATTTATGCAAAAAAATCTTCTAGTGTAAGTATCTATAAAATTCTGATATTTGTTATTTCCTGAAAAACATGTTTGCTAAATTGGAGTACAATTTTATATACATATGTAGCTTTTGTTTCCTAAGATATCTTAACCAATCTCACTGATTCTGTAAATGGTAGCGTTCTCTACATTTTAGAGAAAAATAGCTAAAATGTAGCTGCCGGAGGTACGAAAGTGGCGTGCATGGCAAGAGTATCAAATCTTCGGCGTGCCGAAGATAACGTATCGTACACTTTTTTTGTGTTGTTGTTTGCTGCGATACATACACCGAAATTGTTGCTGCTGCTGCACGAATGTTGTAAATCAAAAGTAGGCGAGTCACACGAAGGCTCAGGTTCAGGCTCTAGCTTCAGCTTCAGCTCCAGCGCCAGTTCCAAGCAGAGAGGCAGGCTCAGCAGCAAAAGCGAGAGGCAGCCAGGCAAAAGCCCAGGCACTGGGTAGCGCCTATTTGACTGGCAGGCCGAGCGGATAACGCTGGCAATTATCGCGCTTGTGCTGCACGAACAGCGGAAGCGGCAGAGGCGCCATCATGTTACCTACCCCCACCCCACCCTCTCTCTATCTCTATCTCTTTCTCTCTCTCTACCTCTATTTCTGGCTCTTTGTTTGCTGGCATCTTTTTGTGCAATGCAATTGTTAGCAAAGAAAAAAACTGCTGCTGCTGTTTTTGTTGTTGCTGGATTGTCCCAAAATATGGCTCTCTCCTCTCTCTCTCTCTCTCGCTCTCTTCTCTTGCTAGCACCAGGGCTAGGCAGTCAGTCAGTCATTGAAGTCATTTATTGCCACCAATGTTGTACGTTGTTTTTGCTGAACAACTGTACCAAGTTTCGTTTGCTGGTTGCCCGTTCTTTATTTTTTGTTTTTGTTGCTCTTTGTGTGTGTTTGTGTTTGTGTTTGTGTTGATAGCACTGGCCAAGTCCTGGCCGTTTCGTGTGCAGGATGTGTTTGCAATTTGTGGACACGCCGACCGTCATTTGATTGCTGTTGTTGTTGTCGTTGCCGTTGCCTTTCTCGATTTTTCAGTATTTTATATTATATTGTTATAAAGTTGTTCATTTTTTGCTGCTATTTTTGTTGTTCTGCTTTTTTTTAATTATATGCGAATTGTGCATACAATATGAAAAAGAGCTTTGAATTAAGAACTAACTGCTTTTTATGGCATTCGAATGAAGTGGTTGCCATATTATTTAATATTGCAGTATGGGAGCAGAGCTGTCCTTTGCCAGGGCTTCGAGATTGGTGCCCCCACCTCCAACAATTTTTCGCCTCCTATATTCTATTAGGTTCAGTCAAAGCCGCCCGCCCCCCGTTGATAAGCCAATTGTTTGTTTTCTTAGCACCACGCGATAGTTTTTGTTGTCGTAATATCATGACACCCAAAAAAAGGTACACACATATGTGGGCCACTTTACCCATTTCCCACTGGCATTTAAGGAGCGAGGTCTTAAAAGAAAGTTCAAATTAAACGACTTTCATAGCTGACATGGAAGGCGAAAAAAAGAAAATTAAAAACTTGCCGAAATAATTCAACGGCAAATTGATTTAAAAGGGAAGTGTCGAAACACAGGGACGTTTGTCAATAGCAATTCGGCAATAGACAATAGATGGCGCCCAATCGAGAACTTTATGTCATAGGTGGCGTATTTTGTTTCGCAAAACATAGAAAAGGCGCCTTGGTGTTCAAATAAATGTGGCAACATTGGTTTCCAGAAAAATATATATTTCGAGTTGTGACAGTTATTTTAATGTCAAAAATATAAATTACTTCATAGAAACAACACGTCTGATATTCTGTAATTACATTTAAATTGACAGTGAGAAAATGAAGAAGAAAGATATTATGCTTCTTATAATGTTATGCGCTATTCATTTCTTTGTAAACTTTATGAGACTTTACCGTCGAAAATTGAAAACTGACGCCGACAGAAGAAGCTGCGGCCATGCGTATTGAACAGCTGTTTTATGATTCCACGGCGTTCACAAATGGAATGAGCGGCCTAGGGCATTCAACAGCTGATCTATGGAATAGCACGCGCTGTATTTGTTTGGAAACAATGGAGTGCGTGAGTTGTGCGAATGTAACAAATAAATACAAATGCAGCAAGTGCTTAGCCCCTTAGTAAGTAACCAAATTGACTGACTGTATGCTGTAATTACAACAAACCAATTTAATTTCAGCTGTTCTGTGGCTTGCTATGAAAGGCACAAGGGCACGACGCAATGTGAGGAAGTTGCCAGAGCACAGGAAGCAACTCGCCTCCAGCAACAGTCTGGCAAGCTTGTAACTGAGGAGGAGCCCACTGTGTACGCACCCTTCAGTACAGAGGATACCATTCAACCTGCTCTGCTCCAGAAATTGGGCAGCTACGAGCCACTTCGCCAGCTGCTTTACAATCCCCATCTGCGTTCGCTTCTGCATCAGATTGATGTAGCGCATAATGCGAATCTAACAATGACAGCCGCCATGCAAGAACCGCTTTTCGTTGAATTCGCCAATGCGTGTCTGCAGGTCGTGGAGCCCGTGACAGACGAAGAGCGCGCAGAGCTGCGGCTTTCCAGTTGATTGGAACTGGAATTAGTCGTGATCAGTAATGTATAATTATACGTAAGAAATTGAAAGTAAGCCTGCTAATAAATAATCAGAACTGAAATTATACAGTGAATCAAAAAACAATGGTGCTTTACATACGTATTACATTTAATTTTTTATAAAGTAATTATCTACTTGGGGCCATTGTTGTTGGCACCCCGAACTTTGGCCCAGTTGTCATCGTCATCGAACAGATCGTCGAAATCATTATAGAAGTCAGCATGCACATGTTTGTCGTTTGTGGGCGTGGGCAGGTGATCCATCATCATTCCTGTGGCGCTGCCCGACTGCCAAATGCAATTACCAAATTGTTACAACTAATTGCAGTCAAGCATTTTATCAACATTCGTGTTTGCCTTACCTCCTCCATGTCCATGTAACCGGCAACTTCTGAGAACATTTCATCGACAGCTAATGACGGTTTCATGTTTAAATCCATTTTTGTTTGTTTTATTATCAATTTTCCAAATGTTGTTTACGCTTTTCTGTTCGACAAAGACTAGCGCTGCCACAGTGTTAAAATGCAGCTGTAGCTAATGGCGCTGCCAACCTGTTTAAAAGTCGATTGAGCTGCACGCTATCTGGCAACACCATAGAATCAGCTGTGCGTTCGGCTTATTAATTCCAATAGGAAGAAATATGGTTCGCGTTGGACTACAAATCTCAGCTACGCTAGAGAATATAGACAAGTTGGAAGCTGATGCCGACTACGCCTTCTTCTTTAAGCTGACCTGCAGCAACTGTGGCGAAACATCCGAGAAATGGCACGACATTACCGAATCGGAACGTGTGCAGCAGGACTCGCGCAATTCCGACGGCTTCAACTTTTACATGAAGTGCAAAATGTGTGGACGTGAGAACAGCATGGATGTTGTGGAAAAGTCAAGCGGTAAGCGAACTGAATGCCATTTTAATACTTCCACTACATTGTTAAATTTTTGCAGTGGCATATACGGCTGATGATGCTGGCAGCTTTAAGACCATCGTTGTCTTCGATTGCCGCGGCGTGGAACCCGTGGAATTCTCGCCACGCACCGGCTGGAAAGTTCAATCCGCTGAGAATGGTCAGGCCTTTGAGGATGTTGACCTGTCCGAAGACGATTGGGTGGAGTACGACCAGAAGAATAACAACTCGGTGGGCATCTACGAATTTGCTTCCAAATTTATAAAACTGAAGAAATGAATATCCATGGACTGCATTTAAATAAAGAATTTGTTAAGCAATAAAAAAGACAACGAAATAGTGAAGCATTTTTTTGCATATTTACTTTTCACATAGAAAATTAAGCGTACAATGAGTCTAATAAATATATATTATAAAATATAGTTAATTTAACAGTTATGCTGAGGCGTTTTAAGACACTATTTATGGTAATTAAATATGTTATCATGTACTTATTGAAATACATTATAAAATATATATTCTATACATAGCTAGATGTATTAGGAATAAACACAACGCCACGGATTACAAATGATAGTTCTAGATTATAAATTAATGAATGCGTCAGTAAGATTAAATATTAAAATTAAATCAAACAGAATCATTCTCTTGTTTGAATTTACTTCTAACTTAATATATAGTTCTAGAAATTAAATTCGTGTCGGCTTCTCTTTTAGTGACACTTGTCGGCCACAATGGGAAACCGAACGACGCGGATCTCATTGCCGTAGTCGCAGACAACGGAATCGCAGGCGAGCATCATGATTTTGGGACACAGCTGCAGATTGGCAAAGTCCAGTTTGACCTCGCGGGCTGGTTGACCCGTCCGCACATCCCACACAATGAGTGATCCTGTTGAAACACAATCTTAATAAGTTAATCAAAAGGTAAACAGTTGACTTACCCATCTTGCTGGTGACCAAGAGAGATGGCGTTAACATTAACAGACTCGAATAGGCGTTGGAGATGTTAATGGTGGTCAGTAGGTTGCCCTGAAAGCGTTCCCACACGCAAATACGCTCATCCGTGCCCAGGGAGATGACATAGCTGGGCGCACAGGCCAGACAGCTGACGGCCCCGTCATGCGCCTGTATGTTGTACATGCAGGCGCCCGTAAACAGATCCCAGACGCACAGCAGTCCATCCTGTGAGCCAGATCCGCCCGTGCCGGGCTGCCAGCGATCAACAAAGAGACAGGTTATCGGACCGCAATGTCCATGCAGCGTATACTCCACATCCGATTTGTTAAGGCAATATACCTGTGGTTTAAAAAATAACTTGAATTGTTTTCTCAACAAAAGTTTAGGTGATTGAGCAACTCACTTTGAGCGTGTGATCCTGGCTGCCGGTGAACACCATGTCATTGACCACCTGCATGCAAGTGATTGGCTGTTGATGTGCCAATCTCACGCCCTCCAGTGTTATCTTCATCTCCTCCTTGGTTGTCTTCTGCGCTGCATCCTGCTGACTGCGCTGCTGCTGTTGCAACATTAACCCCAGACTGCCTGTGGAGCCGGTGCGTACGTGCGCTATTTATGGGGTTAAAAAGGGACAGCATTTAAAATAACTGTAAAATTTGATTTAAAGGGATTATAGCGTTGCCAGATAGTAGAGAAGGTAACTTAATAGTGTCATCGATACACTCGAGCAATCGATTGCTGCCAATTCAGCTTATCGATTAACAATAGCTGAGCTGATTTTAACATTTATCGCTGCGCTGTTATTAACACGGTTGCCACAATTGGCGTTTTTGCGCCAAAACTGGCTCGCTTTTTTTTTTCCTGTTGGCGCAATGGCACTTTGTTTTTCGATTTACTCTTTTGTTGGCTCTTTTTTAGTCAATTTCGATCATTTTTTGTTCGTTTTTGGCTCAATAACATATTTTTAAGTGTTATCGTTTACATTTAAAAAACTTACTGCGTCTGTAGGCGGAGGTGAATCCCCAATCGATCTGCTTGCCCTTGTAATAGGTTTCCAGCCGATAGAAATCGAGCCGTCCATTCAGGCGGGCCACAATCACCCGATCGCCATTCAGATGGATGTGGGTGATGCCCTGGTTCCGTTTGGCATCCTCCTGATACGCGCACTTGAGCACACCGGCTGGTGACTCCCACAATTCGACGCGTCCGTTGGCACAGCCAACGGCAATGAGATTATCAAAGTAGTCCAGACACCAAACCGGTGAACTGTGCAGCTTGCGCAGAAGGGTCTGGCCATCCTGACGTGGCTGGGCAATCTGCATGTCGTTGCGCTCGATGCTGGTCAGCTGCTCGCCACTGCGACCATCCCAGACACGGATCTGTCCCTTCAGGCAGCAGCTGATGATGTAATTACCATCCGAGACGAGGCACTCGATCCGATGCTTGTGACCGGCTATCTGAGTGGGCACACCCTCCAGAATGTGCTCGGTTTGGGTGTGTGGCGCCTCCGATTCATGCCAGCTGGAACGCCACTCGGCATAGTTGCGGGTGCAGATGCAGCGATAGAAGACGACCATTGTGTAGCAGAGCACAAAGATGCTGATGCAGCAGAGCAGAATGGCAAAGAAGATCTCCATGGGACTCTTGGGCACCAGGGGCATCCCGCCCTGCATTACCATCGGCGACTCCCGTCGCGCATCGTCGTCATTAAAGTCCAGGGGATCCAGAGCCGCGGCCAGAGCCTTCCATTGAAAGTTCTGCTGCAGTTGCTCCTGCGGATTACGTAAAACCGTCGCGGATTCTGGCGATATGGCATGGGTCAATCGTATGGTCGGCAACAGGGTCACATATTGTCCACTTAGGGATACATTGTACTGCTTCATGATGGTCGACCAATGGAAATTGGACAGGAAATAGTTCAGCTCAAAATTGGGATATCTCAGCCGCAGCAGCTCTGCCGCTGTCTCATTGATCTCGTGCAGCGTCTGCTCCCGATCTGTAGCTGGGGTTACATAGTTGGGCGTACTCCCGAGTTGTCGCTCGCCAGTCGGCTTGAATCCCTGCAAGAAACTGCTGACGGCACCGCGAGTTGCCTGGAGATGACGCTGCAATTCGTAGGCGGTGCTCATGGTGCCATTGTTCTGCATGCTAAACAGCTGCTCCAAACAGCCAGAATTGTATACTATGGAACAGATCCAGACACTCATCCAGATCATGAAGGCGCGCTGAAAGAAACGTGTGCGCGCCCAGAAATTCACAATCTTAATGCGTTTGGGAATGCGCGGCTCCTGCGTGCCATGTCCGGCATGTCCGTTCACCAACGTGGCTCGGTCGGCGCCAACGCCATCGGCAAAGCACAGCTTCGGATGCGACTGGGAGCGCTGAAAAGTGCCGGGCACGAAGGGCGGAAGCGTCGGCAGCGCTGCACCAAAGAACCGAAATTCCTGACGACCCAATGAGCCAGATCCGTGCTGGCCATTTCCCGTCGTACAGCTGAGCATCATCTTGGGCAGATGCTTGGCCTCGGTGGTGTATTCCGCACGCTTAATGTTCATGGCCAGAATTGTGGAGAAGAGCAGCATCTGGAGCATAAAGTCCGAGATGAGGCCGACAATGGCAAAGATGCAAAACTCCTGGATGACGGGCACAAAGGTGGCCAGTCCAATGGTCAATATGGTAATCTCCGTCAGCAGGGTCTTGGATATGTGCCAACCCTCCTTGCTGAGCGCCTGCGCCACACGGATCTTCACATCAAAAGTTTCGTTCATGGAGACAACGCTCTTGGTTATCACCAAACTGTTCTCCAGCCCCACCAATATAACCAGGTACGGGAATATATCCTTCGACTGCAGGGATATAGTCAATCCGAAAAAGAAGCACAGTCCCAGCGACATGGCCAGACTGCCCAATGTGGTGATCACACTGCACAGCGCCAGCAGGACACGGGAACGGAACACATCGATCTTCCGCACGGAGAAATACACGTAGACAAAGACTAGGACAAAGGCCACGGATAAGGGCAGAAATTCCCAGATCTTGTACTCGCCCGGATAAAAGATGTACGTTATCGTCGATGGCTCCTCCTCAACTCCAGCCGGCATCGCTGTCAAGGGTGGATAATATCGCAGCAACTTCTCCTTCAGCGTCTCCAAATACTCAGCATCGTTCTGCTTGAGGATCAGCGTCATCGCATACTGTATGATACGAGAGCGAGCACGGAGCGGATAACGCTTGAAGCCCGTATCCTGCATGGGCAGTCCAAAAAGCATTTCCGCCGTCGAAACTTTAGATTTTTGTAGATTCTGAAAGTGTATCGAAAGAAATCGACCGATTAGACGACAGTTACACATAGATACGGGATATAGATAATTGATCGTTTGGTTTTCTTATCTAGAGTGCACTTTTTTATAGAGTAAATCCCTCAATTACTAGTACGGCTGCTTTGATTGATTAAGTGTCATGTGAATCACCTAGTTACGTCATCAATCGTATTCCCCGCATAATAAATAACTTCATCTAGAAATTTAAATATCGTTTTGAGAACTAAATTCGTATAAATTCGTATCAGAACTGAACCATAATTCTATGAATTTTGAAAAATTCTTCTTGTGGGTTTTTTAAACTTTTCAACCTATTATATCGTTTAACAAATACCGGATTACTTTTTAATTTAAATGTTACCTGGAAATCATATTTTATTCAGGATTTATTATTTGGGACTAATCGTAAGTATTCTCCACAATTCTTATCAATAATATAAGTCTAATCAATCTATTTTTATTATTTTATTTATGATTACATTATCTTTTGGCATTCTAAACAACTTTTTGTAATGAATTATAGTTGGAAATCCCTTCTTTGCTTATCGTAAATATTTTTTCTCTTTCAAGATTTTAGTTATGGAGAAAACTTTTTAAGCATTTTGGGGGAATCGTTTAATTGGCACAAGTTCATGGCCCGTTTCCGTTTACCAAACAAAATATGAGATTGTATACAATGACTCATGAGTCGCAAAGCTAAAGTGTTTGATAGATAAGTATCTATATATAAACAAAACACACTCAATATATATATATGTATATATTCGCAGGTGTGCGAGGAGCTTTTGCTAAATGGTGTGTGCCTTTTCATTAGCACAATCAATATGTTAGTCGAGTTATCTATAGGAACAAACAAAGAACATACCCAAAGGTCTAGCCCATTCTCAAGTCGAGACTGCAAAGGTACTCGTAATATGCATAATGAGTACCTAACGATACGCTCACAATTCTCAGACTGTATAGTAAATATGTTGTACTGTTTATACCCTGTTAAGTGTTAAGTAATGGATACTATTTGAGTATAACTAACATCATGAATTTCATTGAATTATTAAATATAATGACTGTTTGATAGTGTTTGTATAAACTGTCGTGAGCTTATTATATTTAATTGATTTGTTTCTGGGATTAAACAAAACTTTTAAGCCATTATCGTTAGTATTTTAAATTAGTTAAATTAGACTGTTCTTTAATTTAAAAAAACTACTCATAATAATTATTTCCCATATTTTTATTGTTTTATTATTATTTCCTATTTATTATTAAATTTATTTCAATCAGCTATAAATTTAAATCGCTGTTAACAGCATCACTTTAACATTACTTAAAGTAAGGCTGTTAACAGCGTCACTTTAACATTACTTAATGTAATGCTGTTATTCCACTTTAAAATTGTATTGCATAATTGAATTCAAATGCATATCAAGTAGTATTCCACAAAAAACAATCAACTATAGTTAAGCCAGCCGACTAACCTTAAATTCATTCTAAAATTAGGTATAGAGAGCTCGACTACAAAGTGCACTCTAGTTGCATCGATGTCTGTTGTCAAGTGTCTGGGCAAATATCAATTTGCCGCTTAAGTGATGCAATTTCCTATTAGCCCTTCGGCACACTTAACACACTTTATGGCCCGAGAGTTTTTTTTAACACTTACATGATACTGAAATATGGTGTTTAATATGTTTGTATCTCTGGTAAAGTTTTGGGCATTTTGTGTCCATAGATTCGCTGGCGATAGCAACAGGCAGCCATATTCCGGAAAGATCTGCTCCAGATGACCCTGGGCACCACGTTTAACATTCTCCACATGCAGACAGTTTTGCTCCAGTGTGCGCAGACTAAAAATAAAAAAAAACCGTAGGGAATTTGATTCAATTAAAGGCAATGTCATGTAGTACTCGTATATATGTATATATATTTTGATGTCTACTTACTTCTCGCTGCTCTGATGATTGCGCACAATTTCGAGCAATTTAAAAACTTCATAAAGCGGCGCTCGAAACGCATCCATTAGCTGCATCTCATCGGACCAAGGCAACACGCTAACCCGCAACGTAATCTGTTGCACGTACAACGCCGGATTGCTCTGCGCCCAGGGCAGACTTCCTCCCCGATCGCCGCCGCTGCTCCCGCTGCTTCCATTGAACAGTGGCGGGGGCGGCGGGGCTGTTGTGGGAGGTGTTGATCCTCCACCAGCTGCTGCACTGCTTCCACCTTGATTAAAGGCGCTTGATAACGTGGGCGATGCCTCGCCAAAGAGCGGCGTGTAGCGTCCCTCATAGGGCAGCACAATTTTGGTGGGTATGGTGCCAGGTAACGGTATGTTCATCAATGGATAGCTAACAGAAAGAAAGATAGAGAGGTGGAGATAGAATGGGAATGTGAGAATTAGTGATGTAAGTCCAAAAATTATGGATCTAGTATTAAATCTAAAAGTCAAAACGCCAAGACTACAACTAGCTGTCGATATATCGGCAAATAATACCGATAAATCGAGATTTCCCAAAACAATATTTAAAAAGAAAACTTTTTTTTAAACATACGCTTTTTTTTATATAAAATCTAATTATGATAAAGATCAATATAGCGATGTAAATCCAAATTATGGATCTTTTATTTAATCAATATATAAAAATCATTTTTTGCTTTCGATATATCGCCAAAAAATTATCGAGTAAAAGTACTTGAAAATCGCGTCCGCTAAAAATAGAGTTGTCGATTTTTTGGTGTATTTTTACATCACTAGTGAGCATTAATCTATCAACTAAATCAAATGCTGTTTCTAGCTCTTTTATTTTAGACGCGTGTTTGCTTTACGAGTATAGTATTTGTTGTTGTTCAACTTGTTGTTAATAGTATATATTGTTGTTGTTGCTATTCTTCTTATTCTTCTTCATCATCTTCTTTTTGTTTTTGATTGCTGTCAACGCCTCATCGGATTTGTTTGTCACCTAACGCGTGTCTCAAACATTTTCCCCTCATCACACACAATTGTATTATTTGATTTATCAACAAATTCGTTTTTATAATATTCAAGGTTAGCGGGCCAAAGCAACAATAATAAAAATAACAAAATCAACAACTGAAGCACGACCGAGCCCAACAATTTAATAGCTTTTGACCATTGATTGATAAGAGACTTGGACGAAAATTCATCAAACACAATTTTTAGCTGCATTACAAAAGAGCTGATAAGAGGGCCAGAACAGTGGCTGGGTTGGCAACTGAATTGATTTTAGGGGCTTAGTTTAGCAGCTGTTAATTAACGAAAGAGAGGGGGATATAGACAGAGACACAGAGAGAGAGACAGTAACATTAAAAGTTACAAACTGAGGGCATTCAACAGATAATCTTAACCCGTCAACGATTCTTGACTTTTCTTGCATTAAAAATTGCTTCCCGCTAAATTACATGTCTTCAGATTTAAATTAGCCTCCCACATGGAAACTTTCTGTGACAAAAATTTGAATCTGGATCCTAAATTCATCGTTCATAAAAACCAATAAATATTGGCGAAATTCAGGAAGTAATTATGATCAATAATCGCTCATTTAACAGTAATCGAACCTATCGGGGGTGCCACAGGAATCGCTTACACTTGAATTTCACTTAAATTTGTATGAAATTTAAGTGAAATTCAAGCGAAAGCAATTTCCACCCCAGTATAACAAGTTTTATAATCATAATAAAATAAATAACGAGTTTGTCCATCGAGATCCAACTCAATTCAAATTTTAGAAAATTGAAAAAGGTTAAGGAATAAATTAAAAAAAATGTTTAAAATAATTTAAAATTCAAGAAAAAATAAATAATAATAAAAAAATAAGTAAAAACACCATTTTTAAATGAGAGTATAATAGGAAATTGGAAAAATATAAACATACTTTTTTTGACAATTCTTTCCTTACCAAAAACTATGCTATACGAGCACTGTGATATATAGAACTTGCTTTGAACATGCTAAATGTTTCATTGGGCAATTTTAATCCTCTAATTAGTACTTTTTGCATTCAGCAGGAAATTTTCAAAAACTAAAAGCGCTAAATTTTGGTATCGGCATTAAAAATTCTGATTGTTTTTTAAGAACAAATATTTTACAAATTTTTAAAGCATGTAATTCAGAATATTTAGATTACAGATCAGTTTTATAATTTCTGAAGGAAAAGTCCTTCCCTCTCTATCCCCGTCCATCTTTTCCTAAGCATTCTAAATGCATAATAAATGTATATACCCCACTGCTTGATAATAATTACAGGTTATGCGAGTATTTTGTGGTTTTTCCAACTGACGCTTAATCATATAAGTAGCTACCTAAAACGCCTCTCTATAATTCCGCATGGAATTCTATCTGTTAAATTTCGTGCACATGTGTTGTGCGTGTTAAGTGTGCATGTATGTGTGTGTGTGTCGGTGTGTAGCATTATAATACATAATTTAGTAATTTCAATTATCTATCGGACACCGCCGCAACATGAGTATTTTTGGGGACAGTCTGAGGTCTAGACATTGTTTATTTATTTGTTCATCATTGAAATTGATAAAAATCTTTGTTCGCGTGGCAGTTCAACGAGTCTATATATTATATATATATAGAAAAATCTGTACAGATTGAATAACTTGAGTGTTGTGCAAGAGCTAAAAATAAAATAGATCAGCATTAGGCGAGATGACTGAGTTTTCCAAAGTTCCAAGAGAAAGGATCACAAACAATTATATTATAATACTACTATATACATTCCCCGGCATAAGTATTTTGGCACCATTTAAAGTTAATTCTACTCAAAGTTTGAACTTCATTTATGCAAAGTTTGGCATCAATGGAAAGGTCATTCGAATTCCTTTTGAATGGCATACAATTTTTCTTAACCCATTATATACCCATTGAAATTTTCGAATTTTTGTAAACGTCTAATTTTTCAACTTTTTTCCTCGATTTTTTAAAAACAATGTTTTGATGCAAAAAGTTTCTCTAAACAATTTAAATAGTGACTGCAAAAAGAAATTTTCAAATATCTCTTTGCTAGTATTTTTAATAATTTTTTGAAAATGGCAAAAAATGCGCTTTTTCCTAATTTTCACACAAAAAGGGCCTTTTTCGCCATTTTCAAAAAATTATTCAAAATACTAGCGAAGAGTTATTTGAAAAATTTCTTTCTTTAAATTGTTTAGAGAAACTTTCTGCATCAAAACATTGTTTTTAAAAAATCGAGGAAAAAAGCTGAAAAATTAGACGTTTACAAAAATTTGAAAATATCAATGGGTACATAATGGGTTAAGAAAAATTTTATGTCATTCAAACGGTATTTGAATGACCTTTCCATTGATGCCAAACTTTGCATAAATGAAGTTCAAACTTTGAGTAGAATTAACTTTAAATGGTGCCAAAATACTTATGCCGGGGACTGTACTACTATTTATCTGTATATAATTCTCTCTCTATGTGCATATCTGGAAATACTTGACCCTCTTAAATCAATTGATTTGATTACATTTAAATATGCAACAATATGCATGCGGCTTATCAAGAAACGAACAAATTATATGTATTTCTTATTTCTATATAAGTACGTATTCTTTATACAATAGCTCGATTGACGCATGCCGGAATGCTCTACGGGTTCAATAATATTTAATTTTTTTGTTTGTTTTTGCTGATAATCAATAATATTATCTAATTGCAAGTCAAGCTAATTTGCAATCAGTATTTTTCGCTGAGGTTATTTCAGTGCAGTAATAGAATCAACGGAAATCAGTTTGATTCCGATTTTTAATTTATATATTTTTAGAAAATACACAATTTTACAAAAACACACTACGAATTCTCCAACAATGCTATTATTATATATTATTGAATGTAATTTAAGATATTATAAAATTAAATTAAAGTAGCTTTAAAAAAAAAAAATATTAAATAATCATATAATAAACATAAAAAGAGCAATCAATAATAGCATTATTGCAAATTTCAGCGAAATTGCAATTGAGAACACAATGTGAAATTGTTACGATCGACTTAAAACGCAGCTTTTAAAATTAACTTTCGTGACTTTAATTTGCCAGCTGATAATAAAAGGGTATTTAATTGGCTTCTACACATAAACTGGCTATTTTATCAACTTTAAAATCGAAATGAGGACTGTAAAAACGCAAGGGTAATAGACATTTTAAGTCATGTTCCGAATGACACAACACACACTTTTAATGTCCTTTAAGCATGCAATTTCACATAGGGGTAGGTCCTAGAGGAAAGAGAAGGGGAAGCTTACATATAAACATATGGACAGTGGATCTCAGCTTATTTGGCCTAACATATAAAACATTTTAAATAAATAATTTAAAAACATATATATATTTACAAAATATTTTAATAAAGTATTTTTTATGAATAAATCAATAAAAACTTAACATACTTAAAAATGCAGTGTGTCAAATAAGCTATGAGGCACTGTACATGTATTTAATTCCAGGAACTGTGAGGCACAATCAGCTTTAAAGCATATGTACATATGTACATACATACTTATGTATGTAATTAATAAACTTACCACGAAAGCAAAATCGCCATAAGCGCAATGCTGGAGGCGCATGTTGGATAGCTGGACAGAAAGAGGCCATGTTTGTAGTAAAAATGCGAGACAGAAGCTGGCAGACCGGATGATGCTGACGTTGTGGCCATCGGTGTTTGGGAGTTTATTTTGATTTTTGGTGATTTGTTTGCGCTGCCATTTGTTGTTGCTGTCAACGGCAACGATGCGGACGCAGCAGCCGCTGCTGCCGTCTTGGCAGAGCCATCTGTTGCAGCCGCCATGCCTCTCTCGCGCGCGCACTCACACACACACACACACACACGCGCAGGTAGAGAGCGCAGCCCAAAATTTACACTGAAGTAAACACACACACACTCACAGACAAACGCACACACGGCACACTTGTTGTAAGAGATGAGAGAGTTGGTGAACTTTAAGCTAAGTTCTAAAGTCAACTTGACGGAGTTTTAGTTTTTGGCCGTTTTTTTATGGCAAATATTACGCAATTTGGCATATGCAACGCATCACTTGGCGTGGGCAACGCATATGTTCGGCGTGATTTCAATATGATTTATTAATAGCGTTGATTTTACCGCTCTTACTGTTTATGTTGTTGCTGTTGTTGTTATTGTTGTTATTTATGGCGGTGTTGGCTGTTTTACAGCTTTGATTTTCGATACAACTACAATAACAACAATATCGACACATTTTTTGCATTCTGTTGCCTATTGATTTTTCTTTTTCTTGCGCTTCATTCGCACCTTTTGGCCCCACGTTTATTTGCGCCGTTTAATTTTGCAGTCGCTGCCGATGCTGACGCCGCCTCTACTGTGCTTCTTGTTGTTGTTGTGTTTGTCGTCGCTGCGAGCAATTAATTGACATTTTCGCGCATCTTCGTTGGCCGCACGCACGCACACACACACACACGCAAACAAAATACAGCACACAGACGAGTCACAATTGTGTCGCGTTCATCGGCGTATTCAGCGCCTATTTATTATTGCCGCCGCTTATTGTTATCAAATTATCATAAATAAAAGCACAAGAAACGCTTTTCAGTGTGTATTTTTACATTTATCAATTACGAGGCACTTTTTTCATTTGCTTTTGCTTTTCCCTATTTGGTATTTTTGCACAGTTGCGACGCAAAACTTTTGCCGAGCGGTTTTTTTATTTTTCTGCCATATGCATAATATTATTATTGATTTTTTTGTTATATTTATCATATATGCACACTATTGTATCGAAAATATGCACAGTTTGCGAATTTATTTAAACACGTTTTTTTAAGCTCTCGAGCGAACTTCACGGCACGATACAGTTATCGTTCTAATAAGAAGAACAACATTGATCAGCTGTTAGCTAGATAGAAACATCGATGTCGTCGATGCTTGCAAAACATCGGAACCATCGGTGTTTGGTACGCCACTATCGAATGTTTTATATGCAACAAAAATAAACAATCTGATCATTACTGCGCTCTAAAATATTGGAAGGAAAGAATTTCAAAATATTATGAGAAATATGTTCAATACATGCCCTTAAAAGTTGTGGTAAAAAAAAATTGTATGTGATCAGCAAGCATCGAAGCATCGGACTCACACACCTCTAACAAATCAGCTGATTGCATTGCCAAAAAAAGGTGGCAGCCTTGGCAACGCTATCATTTTTGACCACTTTTAACAACTCTCAGAAAAGTTGTTAAATACAGTCCCTGGCATAAGTATTTTGGCACCATTTGAAGTGAATTCTACTCAAAGTTTGAACTTTATTCATGCAATTTTTGGCATCAATGGAAAGGTCATTCGAATACCTTTTGAATGACATCAAATTTTTCTTAACCCATTATGAACCTATTGAAATTTTCGAATTTTTGTAAACGTCTAATTTTTCAACTTTTTCCTCGATTTTTTAAAAACAATGTTTTGATGCAGAAAGTTTTTCTAAACAATTTAAATACTGACTGCAAAAAAAATTTTCAAATATCTCTTCGCTAGTATTTTTAATATTTTTTTAAAAATGGCGAAAAAGGCACTTTTTCCTCATTTTCACACAAAAAGTGCCTTTTTCGCCATTAACTGTAACTCTTCCTTGTGGCAAACAGCAAGGCACTTTTTCCTCATTTTCACACAAAAAGTGCCTTTTTCGCCATTTTTAAAAAATTATTAAAAATACTAGCGAAGAGATATTTGAAAAATTTCTTTTGGAGACACTATTTAAATTGTTTAGAAAAAACTTTCTGCATCAAAACATTGTTTTTAAAAAATCGAGGAAAAAAGTTGAAAAATTAGACGTTTACAAAAATTCGAAAATTTCAATGGGTTCATAATGGGTTAAGAAAAATTTGATGTCATTCAAAAGGTATTCGAATGACCTTTCCATTGATGCCAAAAATTGCATGAATAAAGTTCAAACTTTGAGTAGAATTCACTTCAAATGGTGCCAAAATACTTATGCCGGGGACTGTATGAGCATTTATTTCTTTGAAACTTTCACAGGAGCTTTGTTATGCTTTTGCGATTTTATAATTTTGTTCTTTAGAATTTTTTTAATTTCTTCACCACGCAAAGGCTGACGTGCCCCAAATTTTATAATTTTATAATGAACTTTATTAATTTAGAAAATTTAAAATTTTATTGGTTTTTTTTAATTTGTACTTATAATATATACTAAATTTTTAAAAAATAATTTATTTTATTATAGAAATGCCATGGGACCAATTTTTATCGCTAACAACAACATTGATCAGCTGGTCGTAATTTAGCCGCAACTATCGCATAACAGTTGTCCATATATCGATATGACAACACTGGCGAGTTGAAATACCTAAAATATCGATAATCTTGTGATAGTTAAGGTGACCATTTTTGGGTATTTTTAAACGGCGCTCAATTCAAAAGCTAAATTTGATTTTGTTTAATATATATTTGGTTTTCAGCGCTTATGATTAAAAATGTACACATTATTATATGCTCTGCTGTTTGCTTTCATTTTACACCAAAATATATGTATGTATAATATTATTATAGTCAAGAGTCAAGTATGTATAATTGAACAATTAAGAACCTTTTGAACTGTTTCATTAGTAAGAAGTATAACCTCAATGAGCATAAATCTTAAGCCTTAATTATTTATGTATATATTATGTACACTATATGTCCAATCAGCATAAATATTTGTAGGATCTATGGGTCTAACTACAAAACGTTCTAGGAGAAACAATACCTAGGTATGTGTTCAAAAAATCTATTGTTTTGTTGTCTATAAATTGACTTGTATAATAGACATGGTCAAATCTGGAAATACAAATACATTCTTTAGCGCTGTACTAGTCAATCTTAGTCGTTGGCATGGTGTACTCAGCCGTAAGAGACTCCGGCGAGGCATATTCCTGATACATAACGTGCTCCGATCCCGATTGTTCCCGATAATCCTCGCAGGACACAGCTTGATGTACGCCGTTCTCATTGGAGCTGTAACTCTTCCTTGTGGCAAACAGCAACATCGTTCCCTTGCTGAGTATGGGACACAGCAAGGACTGATGACAACAGGCAAAGAGTCGATAATTTTGACCCTGAAACGGATCTGACATTGCCGCACACAGCATATGATCCAAATTAATGCCCGTCAACTGTAATTAAATTTAGAAATTTAAATGCAATTCAATTAAATACAATTACATACGTACAATGGAAAGCGGCGAGAGCAGCACGAAATGGTAAAAGAGCATAAAGGACGTGCCTATTTTACACCACTTGAAATCCTTCGTATCTTCTATGGTATAGGCGCCTAAAAAAGATTGAATTAGATATATTAATTATTTTTTATTTTATTCTTATTATTTACCACTTCTCAGTATGTATATGGGTATAATGTACAGTAATGCATGCTGAATCCAATACGTTGCCTGTTCAAACGGATACGTTCGTCCCTCGACTTCCGGAAATAGAAATGCCAAAAATGGTCCATTCAAGTTGCTCATCTGTATGCGAAATAAGGCTGTTGTTGTCTTTGTCGGCTTGGCAGCTAGCAGATAAATCTACAATAAATTATAAATCAATTGTTATAGGGATTATCAGCAAAGTCATTTAGAGTAATACATGAGTATTTTTATCAAGGCTGCAAACCTACAACAATTTAGAAAAACCATTGAATACAAGATTTATATGTTTTACATCTAATTTGCATTTCTAATGACTTGATTTTTTTTGTATTATACATTACATTTGTTTATTGCAACTGCATTTTTCTTTAAGGGACTAAAATTGACTTTTTAATTTTAGAATCAAAAAAAATTTATTTTATTACATATTTTTTAATTTTTTGGTTTTTGAATTATTTAATATTTGTTTTTTTTTTCCTCACTTAAAAAAAGAACTATGTAACTTAATATGATTTTTATAATATTTTTTGATTTCCTGTTTTTAGAATTATTTAAAAATTGTTTTATTATTAAAATATTTCATACTTTAATAAAAACTTACTTACTTAACCAAGCTTAAATACTTTGATAAATGTTAAAATAAGAGAAAATATGAAATTAAAAAGTTACTTTTTTTGGATCAATTTTTTTTTAATAATGAAGTCAATTTTGACTTAATTTTAGAAATCCGAAACAAACGGGTTGAGGAAAGTTTGATTAAGAGCCAGATAACGGCCTTGATTTCTATAGACCGTTTAATTAATTTTCATGATGATTTTGAAAAGAATCTAAAATTTCTATTAACATTACGCAAATTAGAGATATTGGACTTACCTGCAGACACGTTTGCACATGGCAAGGATTCAGGGCAAAGATCATTGAGCGTCCGGCCAGTTTGAAGCCCATCTCAATGCCAAAGATTAGGGACATGCTGATCAGGAGAAAGAGTCGCATGGGCGAGTGGGACTTCTGTATCTCATGTGGTGGTGGCAATCTTATGGGCGCCAAGCGTTTCCACGTGCTCTTCATTATGTAGATGAATAGAACTGATAGTAGCGCCGTTTCGGTCCAGCGTCGACGGTCTGTCATATAGTTAATGCACTCCGGTCCCGTTGTACGTGGTATCTCCGCCGTAATGCCACCCACAGCCCAATCCCAGTCCATCTTGGCAGTTTTTCTTTAATTTAACTTAGCTTAACTTTGCTTCAAGACCTGCAAGATAAATATCAAAGCATTTAAATTCAGTCGTAGGTCTCTGCGGTACGGCACAACCCTTAAACTTGGGTTCCATTAAAAAATTAACGGCATTGCGTGTTGCTAACAACCCGAAAAAACAACGATTTGTGTATTGTTTGTAAAGCGATTTAGCGGAATGGAATGGGTGGATTTTGCCTCCCCTTTTCGGCGGAACCAAAACAAACCCTAAACATGTCTGGGAACAGGAAAGAGACAAAAAAACACAAGCTATTATAACAGAAAAACGTTCTGCGAATTAAAGAAAATTGCATTTACTCTGAAGCCATATCAGAGCATTCACGAATTCAAACTTAACTCAATTTCACAAAAAGTGTAGTGCAGCTTACGTCAATGCTCCAAAAAGTATGCTATTTTTTTTTAAAATAAGCATTTGACTACATTTAAAATTGTATAACACTTTTTAAAGGGTAACTACACTTCGTTGAGGCACACAAAAACAATTTGATTTTTGGTTTTTTCTGGTTTGCTGTTCCGGAAATCGTAAAACACGAAGGGAAAGAAAAAAAAACATCGTTAATAGAGCACAGGTGTGCAAAACATTTCGCCTTATCGTCAAGCTGGTGAGCTGTCAACTGAGAGGTGTCGCCATTTTAACTATTTTATAGCTAGACTTGGCTATTTTTCTATCGGCAAAGCTAGAAAAATGGGAAAAATGCTAATTATTAGCTAGAAATCTGCTATTTTCATTTTTACAGATGATATTTTTAAGAAAATATTCGTTTTATATATTGAAAATATATTCAGTGAAAAAAAAACTTATTATAACAAATTAAATATTTAAAAATGAAAATTTTAAGGAAACAAATATTGATACGAAAAAATCTATTTTAAAAAAATAACTATCTATTTTCTGAATTTTCTTATTACAGTATGTCAGGGATTAAAACCCTAACCGAAACCTTTAACTGGTAAAAACCAATTGAAATTTAAAACCGAAACCGTAACGGAAAAAAAAATTTTTCATCTGACCGAAACCTTTAAGCCGAAACTTTGTAAACCGAAATAACCGTTAAGTAACCGTTTCATTTATAAGGTTTAATTTCGGTTTTTCATACATCTTAAAACAAATTTTTATTTACAATTTTTATAATAAAAATTTAAAAAATTTTATTTTTAATTGATATTTTAAAAATTGCAAATAAGAGTTATGGTATAACTTTATAATACAATTTTAAAAGCATGTTTTATTATTAATTTTTGTTATAAAAATTTAAAAAACAAGCTAAGAATAATTTAAAACGAAAAATTTGTAACTGTTTTTATTTTTTCCGACTCATAGGTCTTGTTTGCGATCTCTGATATTTTGTTATTAGTTTTGCGTAACCTATAACCGAAAACCTAAATCCGAACATAACCGAAACCGTAACTGAAACCGATATTCGTTTCGGTTTTAATCCCTGCAGTATATAATATAAAACTCTTCAAATATAATTAAATTGTTTACAGAAGGTGTGCAATTTGTAAATCATTTCTAAAATTTTTTTATAAGCATATTTGCTGCTGAAATTTTGCCAACACTGCATGTGGGCGTTGCATGCCGCTTGTTGAATGAACAACAGAACATGAAAAAAGGTCAAATTAGGTTGGGGGGAAACTGCTGAATAATACGGCAAAATACATTGAGAATGAAATATTGTCAACGTTGACAGCTACCGCAGCTGCAGGCAAACTTGGCCAAGTGCCAAGATCGAAGAAGGCCGTGCCAGCTGGTCAATTTCCGTTTCGGTTTCAGCTACGAATCCAAACCCAAAGCAAACCCAAAACCCCAACACCGAATTGAAATTGTTTTCGACAAACAGGTGACATTTATCCCAACATACCGTTACTTATATTTATATGTTTGATTAACTATTCTAAATTACTTTTTTATACTAATAATTCAAAAGAAAAAATGTTTTTTAAATGAAAAATAATTTGTTTTATTTAAAATTTGTTCTTCTTAAGTTAATAATAAAATATTTAAAAACAAATGAGTTAAATTATAATGCTTATTTTAAAGTCTACTTTTTGGCGTTTGTTTAAGCTTTAAAATAATGCACACACACCCACACAAGCAAAAGCAGCTCAAGCAACAACAAACAACAGTTATTGCGCTTTTTCATTGTCAAGAGCAATATGTGTGAAACAGAAAGAAGAAAGAGAGAGCGAGACGAAGCTTATCAAAAGGCAACAAACGTAATGTTTGCCTTCGTGGCTGCTCTGTCATTTGTAAAAGCTTTGCGAGGCAGGACAAACAAAACAGCATTTGAGTCAGCTGTTCGCCGAAAGTGAACAAGAGAGGGCGCCTCCTTTGACCGCAACAACACAATATATACAGGCGGCCATTTCATTATTCGATTTTTCAATTAAATTGCTGAAACTTCAAATGTACTTTATAATACTTTTTACTATACATATACTTTTTAATTTAATCACTTATTTATAAATATGTATTATAAATTGCAATTCTCACTTTTTTAACTCTGGAAATTATTTGAAAGCCACGTGGTTTTAATTCAAAGCTCACAACGCGACACTCTAAGACTTCTGTACTTTTCTGTATATTTTCCCACCAAAGTATTTTTTTCTTTCGCACATTTCCTAATAATTTATATTTAAATTTATATTTATGTCAATTCTATTCTCATGCTTATAATGAGTGCAGTGCAAATTGGCGAAAACAATTGGATTTTTGCGAGCCTAAAATAAAACGCGTGCCGTCGCAACGTCGACTGCGTCTGCGACTGCGAATCTTACTGAATGACGGTCGACGTCGTCGTCGTCGTCGTCGTCGTCGCTGTTTCTGTTTTTATCCCCCACTTGGTTGGGGGTTGTTTTGCCTCAAATTTCTCGCAATTGATTCGTTCAAAAGCATTTCAAATTGTCAACGAATATTCTGAGAGTAATTCTAGCGACTTGGTTTCTTAGAATTAAATAAAGCAAAAGAATTGTGTAATTTTCACACAATAATAAATAGGTATTCTAGTATTTCAAATTATATATTTAAAAAATTAGTAAAATACTAATACTGTTAATACTGTTATACTATTAATGTCCCTCATGTTGAATATGCTGCGCCCTTAAACGTCCTTACTAACCACAGTGAAAGCACACCAAACTCACCACAGCTGTCTCACACTCTCTTTCACGGCTGTTTTGCTCTCTTTGCTATTGCTCTTCGATTTGAGCTTTCGCTATCGAGGTCTATGTCAATTTGGCGCCAAAAACAACAGATAGGCGGCAAATAAGCACATCCGCAGACACACATACGCTAATGTAAATACAAGCACAATACATGTACAGTGAAAGCTCTTTAACGGACACTTGTCACTGGACAAATTGGATTATTAGACTGATTTGATTTAAGTGGCTTTGCAGATTATAATACAATCGATTCGATTGTATGGGTCGATAGTTATTATTATGTAAAAATCTATAATATTTTATTAAAATCAATTTAGTAAAACACCTTGATTTGAAAAACCGTAAAAATAAATTCAAGAATTTATGGCTTTTCCGTTAACGTCCGCGGCCAGCAAATGCATGCACATAACTGTAATTAAGCGCAAACTAAACTAAACTAAAAAAAAACAGAAGGCGGAAAGCTGGCACAATAATATAAACATTGGAAATAGTAGCTGTAAGTGGTCATGGATTAACGAGTGAGCAGTACGACAATAGACATTAAAA
Source organism: Drosophila recens (assembly GCA_037043495.1). NCBI lineage: Eukaryota > Metazoa > Arthropoda > Insecta > Diptera > Drosophilidae > Drosophila > Drosophila recens. The sequence continues at coordinate 28,016 of JBAMBJ010002408.1, forward strand.
TACATACTCTCGTACATATGTATGTACACACTTGCATCAATTTAAATGGCGTTATCCGAATGCAGAAGTTTTTTATTTACATATCTGCAGGCACACACACACATGCAAGTCGAATGTGATTATTGTGAATGCATGTAAATTGAGTCACAGCGCAGATTAAAATTGTATATACAGAAATTATATCAATACGACGCGTATATTTGTTAATTGTCTAATCAATAAATCGATTCTGTAAACAAAATAATTATACCTGACTGCAAATGAAATCACAAATTAAATATCTGCTGTATCTTGCGAATTTCGAATTCGAATTTCTACTTCAGCTTGCATATGTATCTTTATAGTTGTTAAGTTAAAAACCTTATAAAAACCTTAAAGAACAAAGAAAATCAAAAATAAACCACAAAACTAGTAACAAAATATATGAGATCGCAAACAAGACTTATTTTGAGCTTGATTTGAAATTCTTATAATAAAAATTGAAAATAAAAACTGAAATTAAAATTGTATTTAAAAGTTATTCCATAAGTCTTATTTGCAATTTTTAAAATAACAATTAAAAATAAAACTTTTTTTAAATTTTTATTATACAAAATTGGAAATACAAATTTATTTTTGGATGTATGAAAAACCGAAATTAACCCTTATAAATGAAAGGGTTACTAAACGGTTATTTCGGTATACAGAGTTTCGGTTTTAAGGTTTCGGTCAAATGAAAATTGTTCTTTTCGGTTACGGTTTTTAATAATAATGAACGCAAGATTGAAATACAAATGAGCATTGTCTTTTTATTTGGTTTGTGATTTGAAACAATGTCAGTATAATAAATTGAAAACAATTTGGTAAACTGTAAAATTTGCTATAAACATCTCGAAAATAGACATTTGGTCCTACTACTAAATATTATATTATCGATATCAAGTCCGTTTATCCGTAGTAAATTGTAGGTTATCGATATCAAGTACTTTGACAGTTCGATTAGCCGCCCATCAGCTCTTGAATTTCATTCAACGTTTTGCCCTTCGTCTCTGGCACAAACAAAATAATGAAGACAACCGCCAAAAATGAGATGACAGTGAATACCCAAAACGTTGCGGCCGCACCAAAAGTGTCGATGCAGAGTGGAAAACATTTGGTAACACAGAAGGCGAACAGCCAATTGCAAGTGCCGGCAATGGCGCCGCAAAGCGGCTTCACATCCTCCGCGGACAGTTCGGCGAGCATCAGCCAGGGCACGGGACCAAATCCGACCGAGAAGCCCACAATGAATAAACAAATGGCCAATACGGGCAGCCAGCCAACATTCGAGTCCTTCAGCCATTGGAAATAGATGCCCATGATTAGGGTTGTCAAGCACATCAAAGCCGCCGAAATCATCAACAAAATTTGACGTCCAATTCTCTCAATTAACGCGATTGCAATAATTGTGGCAAACACTTGGACAATGCCGAGGATAACTGTACACCATTCGGGCGAGAGTCCTGTGCCGGCTTTATCGAAAATGCTTGTGGCATAAAATATGATGGCATTGATGCCAGTGAACTGTTGAAAGAACATCAGTGCTATCGATATCAATAATCCAAAGATTGAGCCCCTGCGCGTCATGCCCTCCTTAACTTTGGGCTTCTCCTTTTTCGCCTCGTCCGTCATCGCCTTCATGTCCGCGGATATGTCGGCATCCTGTCCACGCAGCCATTTCATGGACTTCTCCGCCTGCTCGCTCTTGCCCTTTTGCAGCAAATATACGGGAGACTCGGGCATCCAGATGAAGATGACAAAGAACACAATTGGCAATATACCACAGAACACATTAACTGCAAATGGTTTGGCCAATGCGCCAACTCCAAAGCCATAAAGGATGCCATGAACAATCCACAGCTGAAAGAAACATCCCATAATGCCACGAATCGCAATCTCGGCTATCTCTGTATTATACATGGGAGCTGTCACACAAAAGGCTCCGCCACAGGCGCCAATTACAAAGCGTCCAATGTACAGCATATAGACGTTCTGGGCCCAAATGATGCATGCCCAGCCAATTAAATAGGGCAGCACCAGCACGAGCATAACCAACTTGCGCCCAAAGAGTGATATCAATATGCCAATGGGAATGCACATGCACGCCGCTCCGAGCGTCATCATCGAGGTAACCCAACCCCATTCGTCACTGGAGGCGGAGAACGAATACGCTTTTCCATTATTGATCGGTTTCTCCATCGGACCCGACCATCCAATAGAGGCACCCAAACAAAAGGCTCCAAACGCGGCTGCCAAGCCCGCAATGTATTGCTTTATCTGACCCATCCGCTAAAAATAATTTTGATTTTTTTGTTTTTTTTTTTTAAATCCTAGGTATAAAAATGAATGAGTATCGAAACTAGTTTGTTAAACGAATGGTTTTTGATCGAATTCATAGTTACGCAGGTCCAAAATGACAGTACGCTAAAAGGTAATATTTATTATTATTTAAATATTACATTAGACAAAAATATGTATTTTACAGGGTATTGAGTTTAATTTGGATTGGGCAGCAACTCTACGAGAATTCCTCTCAAATGGCCAAGGCAAAAAGAAAATTTGAATAATTCTTGTTAAAGATATACAGAATTTTCTTAACTTTGTTAAGATACTCAGAGAAAACGAATGCGATTTTAAGCTTAGGGGTCCCAAAATATAATTAAACGCAAATATTACCTTGCAATCATAATTATTATAAAAACAACACTTTAAGCTTGATTCTGAGACGGTTCATTCAAGTTAAAAACAAATTTTGACATGCAAAGTTGCTCGCCTAAGATTTTAACAAATTTCTCAACTTTTTTAAAAAATATTTTTAAGTGAAATATCATATTGAAAATAATTTGACCTCTTAATTCATTCTGCATTTCCATATTATTAATTTTATAACATTTAATTTATTGCCAGAATTGGATTTTATTATAAATATTTAAATTTATAATAAAAATATAAGTATTATGTCCTGACTGGCTGATAGGTCAGCGTGTAGGCCAAACGGTTAAACCTAGAAAGCCGAAATATTCACACAATTTTATCGTGCAAGGAGACGACGTTTTTCGAAATTCGACCTGTGTGTCGAAATCGGGATCAATATATTATAAACATTATACAAATGACAGCAATTGTCTTTTAACTATCAATACTTAAACATAATATTCGACTTTTATTCACTTGATCTTTGGAGGATTATAGCAAGAATCATACAAAACTGTTAACGCCTTGTTGACGTCACAATATATTTGGTGGACTGTAGCATTTCTTGAATCTCGTCTGGTGTAAGATCTTTGGTCTCCGGCACCAAAAAGTATACGTAAATCCAAGCCAAAAACGTGAAAGTCATTGATATCCAAAAGAAATTCTCATCGCCCCAGACCTTGAATATGACCGGAAAACTAATGGTACTGACGAATGCGCACAGCGCAAAGAAGGAGCAACCGATGCCATAGCCCACAGTTCGGAATCCCACGGCAAACAGCTCAAATATGATCACATAGGTCAGAGTGCCAATGCCAAGCGCGTAGAAGGAAATGAAGCAACAGAGACTAAAAATTGGCAACCAATTGAGATCATCCAAGGCGCTGTCCTTGCGATTGTTCAGGAGAAAGTAAATGGCCAATAGAGCATTGCTGAGTACATCCAGGAATATGGTAAATATTAGCATGGGACGTCGCCGGGCACAATCCAATGAGAGCACCGATGCAATGGAGAATGCAACGAAAAAGATGCCCACAACGACTGTGGACATATCGGGCATAAAACCTGTTGCAGATATAGGGATTTAGATATGAATTAAATGTAATTATCGCCCATTTGCAGCAGCTTGGTGCAAATATATAACATAAACTGTAAAAAACATAGCATACGAATATAACATAAACATACTCTGTAAATAAACATAGGAATAAGATAACTGAATAACAGGGATTAAAACCCTAACCAAAACCGTATTCTTTAACCGGTAAAAACCGATTGAAATATGAAACCGTGACAGGAACCGTAACCGCTAAAACAATTTTCCAATTGACTGAAATCTTAAAGCCGAAACTCTGTAAAGCGAAATAACCGTTTAGTAACCGATTAATTTAAAGGGGTTAATTTCGCTTTTTCATACATACAAAAAAAATAAAAATAAAATAAAAACAAAATGCAAAAATAATCTGCATTTTATTGTTTTTTCAATTTTTTATGAAACAAAAAAGTTTTAATGCAGGCTTATTAATTTATAAATAAATATATTGAATAAATTAATTTATTAAGAATTTTTTGCATACATACAAAGTATAAAAATACAGTACGGAATGTACAGTATGTAACCGTTTTGATAGGAAAAAAATTATCGTTTGTATTTTTATGCCCTGTGCCTATTTAAAATGGGCAACATAGAGTATATTGGTTTTGTGAAATGTATGTACGTACATACATATGTAGCGGGCAGAACCGAAACCATACGGGTATTTTAAAACCGAAACGTACCAAAACGGGTTCCTTTATTCAAAGATTTTCCGTAACCGATAACTTATAACCAAAATGCGAACATAACCGTAACTGAAACCGATATTATTATCGGTTTTAATCCCTGCTGAATCCCTGCTGTTTTTGGCGATGGAGCGAAACGGTTGTTTGCGTTTTAAATATACAATATACCGGCTACAAACCGAAATTATTATCCGCCTGAATATGAATCGTCGTGCAGTAAGTGATGATTGCGGTGCCGCCAGAGAAGTTCTTGAAGAACATTAAGCCAATGCAGATGATAAGTGCCCTCTGTGTATTCCTCTTCCGAATTGTACGCAGCAAGGGAACATGTTCATTTTGCATATTTGTCAGCTGCATGTTCATATCGTAGAGTTCCAAGGACACATTCTGACGCCTTAACCAGATCAGTGATTTCTCAGCCTTCAATTGTTTGTTCCACAGCAAATAGTAAACTGGCGACTCCGGCATCCAGATGAACGTGGCCAGGAATATCAATGGCAATATGGCACATGCACAATTCAGGCACATTAAATTATTAAAGGTGCCAACAATGTATGCATAAAGTATGCCCAAGACAAAAAAGATGCTATAGTAGGAGCATAAAGTGTTCTTCGCCTCCAATTGTGCGATTTCCGTACAGTACAATGGTACCGTTATCATGTAGCTGCCACCGCAAGCGCCAAGCAAAAAGCGTGCAAGCATCAACATGCTCGAGCTGGGTGCAAAGATAATCAGGGCCCAGGCTGCCAAATATGGTAGCACCACCACCAGCATTGTCAGCTTGCGGCCCAAATAATCGGCTAGCAAGCCAATGGGTATTATCACACAGCTGCATCCCAGCCACAACAATGAGCAAATCCATGCGTAATCTCCCGCACTGACCTTGAAGCCATAGGCATCTTTGGTCACAATATGATATTGGGCGGGCGCTGTCCATCCCACTGTCGCGCCCAGGCTAAGTGCTCCCAACGATGCAAAGAATCCGGCTACATGTTGATTTTGGCCGCCTGGACGATCCCAGAATGAGGACATAATTTTACCAAAAATTAAAAAACAAGAAAAGCAAAACCTACCAAAATTTCACAATTTAAAATTTATATTCAGCGATTAATTTTCAGCACATTTGGTACTGGCATATCGCTGAATTACTCATATTGGCCACACCCAGCTTCACGCAAGTAAGCATCGATATATAATTGTCGAAAATTAATTTTTTTTTTTAATATAATTTTTGCATCTATTTTTCACTGGGAAAAAAGTGTCTATAATGGTACAAACAACTTTCTTAAAATATCGCACAACTAAATCAATATTGATATTTCGGAATACCATTATTATAATCAGAAAACGTATCGCACAAAAAATATGTATCGGCTTATCGATATCAACAGCTCTAGTCTACTGATAACATTTGTTTGGATATTAAAATTGCTCTTTGTGCGACGTAAACAAATGACTCACCGTGAATTCTCGAAATTGCATTAAAATTGAACGTTTCTGCTTTGTCACACGATCAGTATCCGAAAAATATCCACACTGTCAACATGTCGCTGGTAACTGACGAAGAGTGGGCCGATTTTAAGGTGCGGTAATAATTTGGAACAACGCAATAAGTTATTTGTTGACGCATCTCTTTCTTTGCAGACGAAATTCGAAAAGAGCTACGATGGAGACGAAGACCTAAAGCGTCGTGCAATTTTTGAGAAATCCAAGGCGAAAATCGAGGAACATAACAGGAAATATGATAATGGGGAGGTAACATGGAAAATGGGCATTAATCACTTGGCCGACTTAACAGAAGAAGAATTTGGAACTCGTTGTGGTGCGAGACAACCACAGTAACATTTGTTTAATATTGATATTATTGAATCTCTTCAACTGTGAATTTTAATAAGATAATCGAATATATATATGTATGTATGTATGCAAAAACAAGAATACAAATATTACACACTCTAAATAAAAACAGTGTTTATTGTCTTGCACTGGCTGGTCCCACTGTAAACTGACAACTGTTGATGCGATAAATAAATACATGCATATGTATTATGTCTAAAAAGCCAATGAGCGGCAATAATAAATAGGTAATTATGTATAAATATATACATATGTTGGTATATAATGTAAATAACAAATATTTAATAAATACAGCTGTTTTTGCATGAAATATCGATAACAGTTACGCTACCGATGACTTTATGCAGCCCTCGTCATGAATGTATTTATCAGTTTTCCAAACTCGGGCCACACTTTGCAGTCGATATATAACTTTTAAAAGTTTGTAAACTTTTCATTTTGATCACATCGAAACAAACACGTATAAATATTTGTTTTCATTTTATTTTTTACACATCTGTGCTGCGCGCGTACAAATTGAACTGAAGTGCATCTTTTTTTACAGCTCCCGATAGCAGCAGCAACACGAAAATGTTCCGAATTATGCGTGTGCCATCGATTTTGGCCAAAAATGCAGTCAACTCAATGGTAGGTAGTCGTTGCCAGCATCCAAACCGGCTGCACTGGTCACAAATATCCCATTACAAAATCATTCATGGGTATACAACTCCCAGAGGAGTCTTGCAATCGGAGATGGCAAGAATTTTGCCAAAAAAAAAAGGAGGCATCGATGCCCCGTGTCATCGTGTTATGTAATTTGTTAAATTTCGTGTGTTGTCGAGTGACGACCGCAAAGCGCCCACTGTCATTGCATAAACCTCAAATTGCAATAATTGCGCATCATATGATTTTGTGTACGTTGCAGTTGAAAACGCTAAATTTGGGAATGCATGCAGTTCCCGTCACAGAGGTTATGTTGCACGCACCCCCCACCGCCAACTCCCCCCCCCCCTGCGATTAGTTTGGCAACACAAATGCGGCTCATAGGCATTAACTTGAGCAGTGACTAGACTAGGCGTTGTCGGGACACTTTATATTACTTAAGTACTCTTGGCAAACTGATAAGCAAATTTCTAAAATCTGTTCGCAAGTTTGTTAAAGAGCGCGCGGTATGGGAAGAGAGGGGCGCGTCTGCTGGCCAACAGCTGATTATACAATTAATAATATTGATAAAAATTACAATGCAAATCGAATATTTGTAATTACATAATCAGGCGTTTGTTGTCTAAATATATTTCTAAGCGCCGCTTTCGCTGATAAGCCCGTCTGTCCACACCTTGCCTCCTGCCAGACATGGGAATCTTTCCAAGCAACTGCACATTTAACAAGTTTATACGACAGCTTACAACGCAACTTATAAACACTAAACGACCGTCTTTCATTTGCCATTTATTGTACAAGAACACTATAAAGTGGCTGCTATAAACATTTAAAATAAAGTGCGAGTCACAATTATTTTGGTTAACTCAGTTTTAGCTGCCTTATAAACTTGGTAATTTTCTACCAAGTGCAATACATACACATGTGAATATTTGTGTGAGTACACATGTGTTTAATTAGCAGCAATTTGCAAAGCAAAATAACTGAAATTCATCTTATCGCTGCTGACAGTTTTGTTAATAATAATATAACCACCCAACTGCTGTAGATTTTGATAACGCCCTCTATTTGTGGTAATCTTTTTTTTATCTTTGATAAATTCAGATCCATATTTAATATGTCGTGTCACGACACGCACGCAATTCCAGAATTGAGCATCACTTGTTGACAATTCCAGAATTCCAATTTCCAGAACTGAGCATCACTTGTTGACAATGTATACACATTAAAAGTGTTCAATAAATATAATTTTAAAGCCGTTATATGACTTTTGAGGGCCATTAAAAAAAAATTAAGAATGTTGTTTGGCAGTTGAGTGCAATTTTCAAGGTTTGTTTACAGGTCATATTTAATGCATAGCTGAATAATACTTGACACGATATTTGTTGTCGTTGTTGTTGTTGCAAATAATAGTTGATTAAACTAATCGTCATGCAATTTGTCAATTACAGCAGCGAGTGGCAACAATTGCGGCAGCGACGTCGCAGCGCAGCTATCACATAACACCTGGACATCAGCGGGCGACATCTGCGAATCCGGATGCGATTTCCAAGCAATATCCCGTCATCGATCATTCCTACGATGCAATTGTTGTGGGCGCCGGCGGCGCTGGACTGCGTGCAGCCTTTGGCCTGGTCGCCGAGGGATTTAAGACTGCTGTGATCACCAAACTGTTTCCCACGCGCTCGCACACAATTGCCGCCCAGGGTGGCATCAATGCGGCGCTGGGCAACATGGAGCAGGATGACTGGAAGTGGCATATGTACGATACGGTGAAGGGCAGCGATTGGCTGGGCGACCAGGACGCCATTCACTACATGACACGCGAGGCGCCCAAGGCGGTCATCGAGCTGGAGAACTACGGCATGCCCTTCTCCCGCACCCAGGACGGCAAGATCTATCAGCGTGCCTTCGGCGGGCAGAGCCTGAAGTTCGGCAAGGGCGGCCAGGCGCACAGATGCTGCGCTGTCGCCGATCGTACGGGACACTCGCTGCTGCACACGCTGTACGGCCAATCCCTGAGCTACGACTGCAACTACTTTGTCGAGTACTTTGCCCTGGACCTGATCTTCGAGGAGGGCGAATGCCGTGGCGTGCTGGCCATCAATCTGGAGGATGGCAGCCTGCATCGTTTCCGTGCACAGAATACGGTTATTGCCACCGGCGGCTATGGACGCGCATTCTTCTCCTGCACCTCGGCACATACGTGCACCGGCGACGGCACCGCTTTGGTGGCACGTCAGGGACTGCCTTCCCAGGATCTGGAGTTTGTGCAGTTCCATCCGACGGGCATCTATGGAGCGGGCTGTCTGATTACCGAAGGTTGTCGCGGTGAGGGTGGTTACCTCATCAACTCCAAGGGTGAACGCTTCATGGAACGCTATGCGCCTGTGGCCAAGGATCTGGCATCCCGTGATGTCGTCTCCCGCTCCATAACCATTGAGATTATGGAGGGTCGCGGTGTGGGACCTGAAAAGGATCATGTCTACCTGCAACTGCATCATTTGCCACCCAAGCAGCTGGCCGAGCGTCTGCCCGGCATCTCCGAGACGGCCATGATCTTTGCCGGCGTCGATGTCACCCGCGAGCCCATCCCCGTGCTGCCCACCGTGCACTACAACATGGGTGGTATCCCGACCAACTATCGCGGCCAGGTTATCACAATTGACCAGAGCGGCAACGATAAGATTGTGCCCGGTCTCTATGCGGCTGGCGAGGCAGCGTGCAGCTCCGTGCACGGTGCTAATCGTCTGGGTGCCAACTCGCTGTTGGATCTTGTGGTCTTTGGACGTGCCTGTGCCAAGACGATTGCCGAGGAGGCCAAGCCCGGCTGTCCAGCGCCCACACTCAAGGATGTAAGTAACATAATACGTGAGATCTCCAGAAACATTCTCTGATATATCCCATTGTACTCGACAGGACGCTGGCGAGGCTTCGGTGGCCAATTTGGATAAGCTGCGTCATGCCAATGGCAAGATAACCACCGCTGATCTGCGCCTGAAGATGCAGAAGACCATGCAGAACCATGCGGCTGTGTTCCGCGACGGCCCCATCCTGGAGAAGGGTGTGCGCGAGATGCGGGAGATCTACAAGCAATTCAAGGACATTAAGGTGATCGACAAGTGAGTAACGAATCCTCTAATCCCTCGATTCCTTCACTAATCATATAAATTACTTTGTCAGATCCCTGGTATGGAATTCGGATCTGATTGAGACTCTGGAGCTGCAGAATCTATTGGCGAATGCCCAGATGACAATTGTCGGTGCGGAGGCACGAAAGGAATCCCGTGGTGCACATGCTCGCGAGGATTTCCAGCAGCGTCTCGATGAATACGTAAGTAATAGTAACATTATATCGATAACAATAACGTATAACGATAACATTTCTGCTTACAGGATTACAGCAAACCCGTCGATGGCCAGACTAAGAAACCCATGGAGGAGCATTGGCGCAAGCACACGCTCGCTTGGGTGACCAGCGACGATGGCCACGTCGATCTTAAGTACCGAGGTGTTATCGATAGCACGCTGGACGATGAGGTGCAGACAGTTCCACCCGCAATTCGCTCCTATTAGAAGAACGCATAAATACACACACACAAACACACACAAGCAAACAAACGGATGTCTACTTAAAGAGGAACGCAGACAATATTCAAGTCGCTTCGATAACTATTTCGATAAATGTTAATTTGCTGCTGCTTTCCATGCCAAAATTGTACAGAAACTAATACCCGCAATTGGTGTGTATAGATAGATCCTTACACTTATTCCTCCTTATAATTTTGTCCGCTGACCAGTGCCCTCCACGATATAACACAGATACTTTTTAGTTGTTTCTTGACTCCTCGCATTGTTCTTTTATACTTTGTATATTCCTTTTTCAAATTATGCGACATTTGTGCGAAAAATAAGTGAAAAGTAGCGACAATGATGAAAATTAAATGAAACGAAATGACGGCGACGATGTCTTTGCTGTAAACAAACAACAACAAAAAAACGTCAGGAATAAAATTTTCTAGTATTTGTTAAACTTATTAAATTATTAAAACAAAACAAAATATATAAAAAAAAATCAACAAAGATATTTGCTATTAATTTTTTACATATTATTCACTTTAAGACTGTCATAACTTGGAAAACAAAACCATTTTCCAAAAAAGGGGAACCACACGATTTTCAGGATATAAATATGAAATTTGTACACAATGTTGAACAGGATAAAACGAATATATCCAGAGATATGACAGTCTTGAAGTAAGCAATCGATTTGTATTTTAAATCAACAAAGATATTTGCTATTAATTTTTTACATATTTTTTTTACTTAAGACTGTCATAACTGGGAAAGCAAAAGCATTTTTCAAAAAAGGGAAACCACACGATTCTCACAGGATATAAATATGAAATTTTACACAATGGACAAAACGAATACTTCAACATGAAAATGTTTATGACAGTCTTAAGTATAAGTGTGGTTTTTAACATAAGTTGATTCCCCTCCAGCTTAACCCTGGAAAACATGAATTTGATTGAGCTTCAGCTGCAATCCTGTCAGGCTGTCAACGGCAGCTGTGTTAAAGCCCGTGGGACCACATATGGCCACATAGCTGAAGCATTCGCTGAGCTGCGCCTTAAACAAAGGCGCCAACAACTCCTGGCAAATGCGTCCGGCTTGGATTTGTTGCTCCTCCTCCTCCGCCTGCGACAGAATGTGGCTGCAGCTGAAACGCTCGTCGGATGCCTGGAGTGCCTGCAGCTGATTCCTCAGCCAAATATCCGAGGCGGTCTTGTTAAAGTACAACAGATGCAGTCGCTCGCTGTGGGAATTGAAGTAATAAGTAAGGCGCTTCATCATATGGAACAATTTGGAACTCACATGCGATTCGTTTGCCGCTTGAGCAGCGGTTGCAGGAGACTTAAAATGGGCGTGAGTCCGCTGCCGGCAGCCAGAAACAGAATGTGGCGATGCGCCTCCAGCTTGGACAAGTTGAAGCTGCCACGCGGCAGACTCAGCTGCACAGTGTCGCCAGGCTGCAGTTGATGCAACTGCTTGGATACGGCACCATTCTCATAATACTTGATGAGAAACTCTTGAGATGTGGTCAGGCTTGGTGCTGCGTCCACTTGGTCCACTTGGCTGGAGGGCAGGTAGGAGTGTGGCACAGGCGTGTAGCTGCGTTGCAGCGACTCTCCCTCATGCGGCACTTGGATGTCCAGGTGATAGCCCACGGGCAGCTGCAGCAGCACCTGTTGCTTGACGCTCTGCAAGCTCAGCTCGAAGGAATCGTGATTGAAGTGCTTGCAGCGCAGCACCTCAAAGTCAAAGTGCTCCTCCTGGACACGCTGTGCATCCAGCTTGCTGGCCACATGCGATCCATAGGTGGTCCACGGCTCTGGCATCTGTTTGCTTAGCACCACTTCAATCTTGCCCGTCTCGGGACCAAGACGCACCATCTTTGGCGGCCACTCGACGCTGCTGGTCAACGTGAAGTTGAACACATGCCAGTTGTCCGCCAGCTGCACGCGAAGCTCGAGGGCGTCGTCGGCCGTCGAGCGCTTTAAGAGCAGTCCAGGATTGGCCCAACGCCTCGTGTAGAAGCAGAGAGTTAGCTCGCTACGTTGTTGTATCCAATCGAATCGCGGCACAGTCTCTGCTGGAACTGGCGGTGGTCGGATAAGATGCTCAGTTTCCACTTTAGCTGTTGTCGCCACGTTCTCCTTCAGCGGACCCACATAGCACTTGCCCAGCAGTTGGGGATAGTTGACCCAGGCGTGCACCTCGTCAAACAGTTTGGTCGCATCGCGTCCCACTCCGCGCATTAGCTCATCGACACCGCCCGGATGAAAGTCCATATAGCGGGTGACATTGAAAACTCTGCCTCGTATGGCCATCCAGGCATCATTCACCTGATTGTGCCTGGCCAGCTCACTCCGGCTAACGGGCACAACGCGCCCTGCAGTACCCGAAAGATCAGCACCCGAATTGCATAGGCGTACCCAACTCATCAGGGAGTAGCCCGGCTTCAGGGCGCATTTGTTGCGCGGATTTCCCGTTGCCGATCCCGATCCCGAGGCTCTGCCATTGGACGCAGATGGCAGCTTCTGTGGCGCGGAGCTGGGCAGCTGCAAACTGTTCACGGATAGCGCACTCACTGCTGGAGGTTTGAGCAGCGTGTTTTTATCAATTTGCGTGGGTGGTTTTAATGTTGAATCGCTCATAGTGTAGTTTTACTGTTGTTGTATTTGGCTCAACAGCTGGAATCGAACAACAGCTGCTTATCAATATATGAAAATATCAGGTGATAATAAACAGCTATCGATTACAATCGATAAAAACGGCATGAAATTCTTGCAAGCCCTGAGACAGTGCTGCCAATCTGTCCTCTTTGCGGACAGATTTGTTCGTTTTGGAACTGACATGTCCCCTATCCGGAAAAAATTACTTTGTTTTTTAATTTATTTTACTTTATCATTTATTTATCCTTTATTCATTGTTCTAAGTCGCTCATAGAATTTATCAAATACATCTACGCGTCATCTAATATATTCATTTTCGTATCGTCGAGTATCTTTGAAATTTAAAAAAACAATTGGTGCATTTCCTGTGGAAAATATTTTACTGGCTAATAAAGAGCTAATACTTTAAATATCATAGTAATATAATAGGAAAACATTGCTTGTCCAGATTTTTTGTCCTTTAAAAATCTGTCCGTTTTCTGTCATTTTGTTGGGCTTTACCGGCCTTTTTTTTGTGTAGAGGCGTTGGCAACACTGCCCTGAGAGCTGCGGACAAGCCTTCGCTCTGACAAAATCAGTCTTCAACGAGTCGGTCAGCTGTTCGGATCTTTGTGTTTTGCGGGTAAAGTTGACGCCGTTATTTGATCGCCTGACTTGTACATTTATATTATTAGTATCCAATAACCATTAGCAAAAAGCTATGTTCGTTTTGTGCTGAACAAAAACTAAAAGAAAGCCAATTAAGTGTCATTTACAGCACGCATATTGTGTTCTTATCTATATATCTTTGTCTGTGTGTGTGTGTGTGTGTGTGCTCATGCAATACATATGTATAGTGAGTCAAGTAATTGATGCCACTTAAAAGTAATCTATTTGAGCCAAAAACAAACGAAAAATGTGCAGAAAAGAAACAACAGTTGTCAACTCTACACGGAGAGCGACAAATGACAAATGGCAACTCTCTGTTAGTATGCAAGTATTAGTGACTTTTTCTGTTAATTTGCAAGTATTAGTGCCGTTTGTTAGTATTTGTGCGCGCTAAATTTGAAATGGAAAAACGTGAAATTTTCAAAAATTAATTTAAAAAAGCTGAGAAACAATTTCAAAAAAACAAAAACACCCAAAATTAGGTAAAATAATTAACTTTATTTAGAAATTGGTTTTGGTGGCAAAATCGAGAAAAAAGCCCAAAAACATTGAGAAATAACAGGAAATTTGAGAAACAACAAATGTCAATAAATCGAGAAAAATTCTGTATGTCTCTGACACAAATTTCAAAGCTCTAGCTCAAAAAACAAAAAAGTTCACTATTTTTGCCATGTCAAAAATTTGATATTGGATTGCCGGAGAATTTATTCTGGAGTCCCAGGCGCGCAGAAAAGTAGCAAGTATCTACACAAAAATCGTTTTGCTCCTAGCGGGAGCGAGAGAGCGCGCTTTACAGCACACTGGAGTGACTGGTGCGGCTATCTATATTTTCTGTCATTTTCCCTCTTTCCTTCTTTCGTGTTTCAGTTTAGTAGAAAAAGTGCGTTTGACGTGCGCGGACCGAGCGGAACAGCGCGGACGAGAAAAACAAGCAACATACAAAAACGTAATTCTGAACTGATGAAAAAAGGAGCCAATTCGAAAAAATAAGTGCCATTGCGCCAACAGGACAAAAAAGAGCCAATTTTGGTGCAAAAGCGCCAATTGTGGCAACCGTGGTTCCAGCAAAGACACATTTTTTTCCAAAAGTAGTTAAACCCAAAATATGTTAGAATTTTTTAATTAAGTTTTGTATGTCAAGAACAAATGAGAAAATAAGTAAAATGCCATAAATGTTATTATTTTTTTTGTAAATAAAATTAGAGTTATTTTTCTTGGCAAAACAATTACTTGACTAACTATTCTTATGTGCAAACAAAGCAAATTGGCGCTTTATTTGATGCATGTTTGACGAACCGGTTCCATATAAAATGCAAAATGAGTGACAAATAGTGCAACAATTTATACGTGCCTTTGTGCAATACGCAATTATTACAAATAGTGCAAATACATGCGTATGTAGAAGTGAATATATACAAGTAAATGCTTGTTATTGCTTTTACATGACTTGCATGTATAATCCTTTTTTAATAGACATTTCAATATATGCATTTGCATGCGATATGCAATATGTTTTTCCCTTTGTTAGCATGATGTCATTATTGGGCATTAGTCGAAGCATTTTCTGCTCCAGCTTGCCACTCGCCGGTCGTATTGTTTGCTTTATCACCTTTCGCCGCCCTCCCGCCCCATACACCCACAAACACACACACACTGACAGATGTTCTATTCATTTCACTATTGAATTCCGTCTGCGGTTATTTCGCCTCTTTTCCACCTAATTAGTCTCTCACGCAACTGAAAGCTCTCTCTTTCCCTCTCTCTTTTGTCTGCTCTAACGCAACAAGTGTCAAAGTTAAAAAGCACCGTTCAAAATCAAAATCAATTTTGATAATTGCTTCTAACGATCGCATTGATGACTTAAGGTTATCTTATCGTTTCACAATCCGGCTGTAATCAGCTAGCCAACATTATGTGTACATGTGTAGTTTGGTCTTTGGCTTTGACATAGTATCGTTACTTGATAATGCATCGAACTTTGCGCAATCCAATTGGGAAATACATTATTGCCAATATTCATATTGCTTATTTATGGCACAATTTATTTGTTGCCATGTGTAAACCGATGTCTGCGTATTCCCTAGCCGGGCAATTTAATTAAACTTATGACTGAGACAAACATTTGCTTGAACAAATTGTGATAACAAATTACACACAACAACAACAGTGGGAATGTCATGACCATGACAGACAACTTACAAAAGACTGCCGCACTCTGACAGATAAGAAGACAAACAAAGAGAAGAAAAGAGAGAGCCGATGTATAATTTGAGTAAAAGAGAGCACGAGGGCAAGCAGACAAACAGGCATAAAGAGTGTAAATATACCCTGCAAAAATTTAAAAATGTTAAGCTCTTTTAAAAAAATTGAAAAAACTTTTTGAGAATTATTCAACTATGTATTCTTGACTCAAGAATTCTCACATTTTAAAAGAAATATTTTTGATTTAATAAGGTATTTAGGATATCAACTTAAAAAAAAACGAATTGAAATTTAAACATAAATTATAAAAATTTCTTATGATTTTGGGAAGAAATCCAATTTGCTTTTTGTTTAATGAAATAACATCTTTATTTACTTTTTATATTAGTAATTGTTATGATATATTTTAAATGATGTTTGATTGGGTAAAAACTCAGCCGAAATCTGCAATAATTTCAGGCTAAGAACCCAACTTTAAATGCAAACATTTTCAGCTTTAATATTTATAAAAACTTGTATAATTTATGCTATATTTAAATGCGACCTTTTTGAGCTCAACTGAATGTATAAAATTTTACACGGTGAGCGCTTTTCGACCCCAGTGTTATTGACATTTCGGTTATATATATTTTTTTATCATGTTTGCGTAGTAAAAAATTGACTAGGGCAGTGGATCGTGACAACAATGAGTCATTTATATACTAAAGAGTAAAATATAGTATCTATATAAAGTTAGCCTCTTAGCCTCTCCCAATTAAACAATAGGTTAAGCTCTGTCTGCGGCTAATTCGATACAATTCATTGAAATCTGATAAGATAAAGTTTCCACATGAAGAATTACGATTTGAACAACGCATATGGCAACAATAACAATAATAAATCTGATAGACTTTGTCGTTTGATGAACTTGATTGTGGAATTATCAGTGACAATATTTGTGTCTAGATATTAACCCGTCATTTTAAGTTTACGGAAAGTACCTTAATACTTTTCAAGTACATGGAAAAGTTTCCGTTTCTAAATTGTAGCGCAAATAAAAGGTGTTTGTTTTTTGTAGATTAGACTTTACTTAAGTCGTATTGCTTTAGAGAGTATACAGAATAATATAGTAAGATATTGTAGAATTGTAATGCGATTTAGCTGGATTTCAAATGTATCTAGAAGCTTAGAAAGAAAACAGCTTAGAATATTAATTTTGGGATATTTATATGGATTTACAGGGTATTCATACTGCTCTCTTCTTTATAATCAGTTGCTTAGTCATTTGTAGTTTCCGATATTTGTGGGTGCAATACTTTATGCCCCCATACACTGTAAACTATAGTAGATAATGTATGACTCACAATCGCTCACAATTTCCAAGGGAACGTGGCGCTTTTTGTCTGGCTCGGCACAAATGAATCTTTAATCGACATCGTTTATCTGTTTCAGTATTCTGAGAGCATTTTGTTGAAATTCTTTCGAAATTCAATTAAATATGCCTTTTAACAAAAAGCAATTGCAAAATATAATGGGCTATTATAATAAATTTATATGCGGATGTGTGAGGATTCGAGTATATACAATTTTTACTTAATAGGCAATTAGTTTTACTAAATATTGATCACATCTGAATGATTTTTACATGTTAAGCAGCTGTTAGTACATTGCGTGCTGTGAACGGCTATTAAATGACATTAAAGAATTTGCTGTGTTCAACAAAAAAATACAACAATTATTTTCCAATTTGTATTGAAAAGTTACAGAATGGCCAACAATTTTTTGATTTAGAGGCCAAAGTTAAGCTCAAATATCTGTACCACCTAGTGTATTTTAAAAATTTAAAATCATTTATCATGTAGGGCTGAATATCTTTTATATGATATATCAAAAATAAAAAATAGTTTTATAAAATAGAATTTGATAATTTGACTAATTTATTTCAATATAAATAATGCAAATCGGACACTTTTAAATGGCTTAAAATTGTTTAATATGGAATTCAAGTAAATGTGACAGCACAAAACTTTTATAAAAAATCTCTGCTAGTATTTTTTATGATTTTTTTTTTGATAAAATTTTAAAAAATGGCTAAAAATTTATATTTTAGCTTCTTTTTTCTCCATTTCATTCACAATTTTTCTGAGATCATCCCATACAAAAAATCATTAAAAATACTAGCGAAGAGATTTTTTTTTCTTTTTGCAGTCACTATAAGAAGATAAGATAAACTTTTTGCATTAAAACATTTTTAGTTTGTGACCGAGGAAAAACAGTAGACGTTGACAAAAATTCAAAATTTTCAATGGGTACTTAATGGGTTAAGAAAAGTTTTGTATCATTCAAACAGAATTTAAATGCCCTTTCCATTGATGCCAAACTTAACATAAAGTAAGTTCAAATTATGAGTAGATTTAACTTTAGTTTTATTTAAAATTTAATTTAAAACGGTTTGAAAAATTGGGATTAAATAAATAATCTTTGCTAAATCACTTTCTGTGTTAGAGCGCTTCAAAAAAGTGTTTAAAAACATGGATTTATTAAAATCGTGTTAAGAGAACGCATAAACTTATTAATAGAAAGAAAAATGGGAACTTTGATTGTAATCAACTGTCAAATTAATATTACCCTGTGAAACAGTTCATAAGTCCATTCGCAGAAATAATGAAATTGTTTATACAAGATTACTCGAAAATGTTTATATAGAGAGAAAGAGAGAGAGAGATTGAACGAGACGGAGAGAGATCGCTATCGAGAATTGTGTTTACTCATGATGAGGTTGAAAATTTCATTTAATTTTAGCTCAAAATCTGTTGAATTTTTGCAGAGCAAACAACACATGGACAGCAGCAACAGGAACACAAGGAACAGGAACTAGACAATCTTTGATTCAAACCAAGTGCTAACTGCCAAATCCGCCAACATGCCGCAGATGGAGACGTACAATGCTCCGCTGAGTCACAGAATCATGGCCTTTGTATTTGGCCTATTGCAGACCATTTCTCGCTTCTTCTTTCGCCTGATCTTCGGAGCCAAGGGTGAGCGTATGCCGCCCATCACGGATCCCATACTCCTCGAATCGGCAACGTCATTGGCAACGAAAATACGCAATCAGCAGGTAAATGAAGACTCCAAAATTAAGTATAATTATAATACTAAATTTGTGAATTACAAATTCAATTCCAGCTGAGCAGTGTTCAGGTGCTGGAGTCATTTATACGCCGCATCAAGGAGGTGAATCCATTGCTCAACTGTGTGGTGGATCAGCGTTACGATGAGGCACTCAAGGAGGCAGCCGCAGCGGATGAACTGATCAAGTCGGGGCAGTACACAGTGGATCAATTGGCGGAACAGAAGCCATTTTTGGGTGTGCCCATTTCCACAAAGGATTGCATAGCAGTTAAGGGTGAGTCCACGAGAGGATGGCCCTTAAAAATGTATATTTACATTCCATTTTTGTAGGCCTACTCCATACGGCTGGTCTCTATGCACGCCGGGATGTGCGTGCGGAAGAGGATGCCGAATCAATGGCACTGATGCGCAAGGCGGGCGCCATTCCCTTTGCCCTGACCAACGTGTCCGAGGTGTGCATGTGGTGGGAGAGCAACAATACGGTGCATGGAAGGACGAGCAATGCCTATGACACGAATCGCATTGTGGGTGGCTCCAGCGGCGGCGAGGGCTGTGTCCAGTCCGCAGCTGGTTCGCCCTTTGGCTTGGGCTCGGATATTGGCGGCTCCATTCGCATGCCGGCCTTCTTTAATGGCGTATTTGGACACAAGCCCAGCAAGCTGATAGTCTCGAATAAGGGACAATTCCCAACGCCCTTCAGTGATGAGCAGAACTCGTTCCTTGGCCTGGGTCCCATGTCTCGCTTCGCTGAGGATCTGCGTCCCATGCTGCAGATCATGGCTGGCGACAAGGCGAAACTATTGCGTCTCAATACACCCGTTGAGCTGGAGCAGCTCAAGTTCTTTTACCAGGAATCGGATGGCGGTGGCCGCATGGTATCCTCTGTAGATCCGGATCTGCAGCAGGCCATGCGTCGTGTTGTCCAGCATTTGAGCGAAAAGTTTGGCAACGCCAAGGTGGAACGTGTCCAGCTGCCGCAGATTCGCCAATCGGCGGCCATTTGGTTTGCCAATATGCGCGATGATTCTGGCCATGGATTTAGCTATCAACTGGGCGATTTGCGCTACGATATCAACACATATCTGGAGATGCTCAAGTGGCTGGTTGGTGCCTCCAAGCACACGTTAATTGGTTTGATTACCGCGGTGATGGACAGTCTTCAGTGTCAGCACGGTTCCTCCAAGTACAAGCATATGGTGGCCAAGCGAGATGAACTGCGCGCCAACATGCAGAAGCTGCTGGGCGACAATGGCGTGCTCATCTATCCCACGCATCCCACTGTCGCACCGTATCACAACGAACCGCTGCTGCGTCCCATTAACTTCTCCTACACGGGCATCGTGAATGTCCTGGGCTTTCCGGCCACTGCCGTTCCCTTGGGACTGGGCAGCGAGGGATTGCCGCTGGGCGTGCAAGTCATTGCCAATTTTAATGAGGATCGCCTCTGTCTGGCCGTCGCCGAGGAGCTGCAACGTGCCTTTGGCGGCTGGAAGCGTCCGGAGGTTCAGCTTTGAGCCATCTACATATGTGTAATTTAGCTTAGTAATTGAAAATTGTATCCTGGGCCCCACCAAATACTACTCTAAATTTCGAACGTATCCAATTTTCCCGTGTATATACACAACTTGTGTATAAGGATTCTAGTGCCTCGTAATATCAAAAAATTCAGAGTGGTTATCATTGCAATTGTATCAATCATATGTTTTTAATCATAAATTCCTAAGTAATGTCAGCTAAAATCATTCGATTTTGCATTTAAAATAAAAATTACTAAAAATCTAAGCAACATTTTTATTCTCATCTTGTCATGTAGTTATTTGCATAGTCAGCGTACTGCTTTTGTTTTTCCCAGCTTCACCGTACTACGCTTGAATTTGCACTTGCAGCAAAAATGGCCGCTTATTCGCCCGGCGAAAGCGAAAGGAAACATGTTAGTTAACAGCAAGATGGCGTAACTTGCATTAACATAACGTAACATTTACGAACTGCATTAACATAAACAACGTTGGCTTTGAAAGACGAAGTTCGAAGTCGTTTTTCTCGCCTGCCGATTTATTTTCTCACTTGTTTTACATGAAATAATAATACTTATATGTTTATATACAAAAAATTTCATGTAAAATGTTGCCAACTGACAGAAACACATTAAGGTGCAACGATTAAACAAATACAAATTAGACGAATTACAAATTACAATTGTCAAAATTGTTGGTCACTTTTCAGGCAAATTACGAATCAGACAGCGCGCCGCGCAGTTCACAGACTCAAAACTGGCAGACTCAACAACAACAACAACAACAAGATGAGCAAGGCAGATCCCATATCGCTCAGCTTCCACGACTCCTGTCTGCGCATGTCCGACGTCCAACTGCTCCATGGACCGCGTTGGCTGAATGATCAGGTATTTATCCTTATACACAAGATATGCCATGGATCTTAATTATATCTTCTATTCATACAGATCTTGAGCTTCTATTACGAGTATCTGTCGCACGCCAGGTACAAGAACAACAACGATGTGTACTTCATAGCGCCCGAGGTGACGCAGTGCATGAAGTACATGGACGAGTCCGAGCTGGAGATGATCTTCGGGGAGCACAATGCGGCGGACAAGCCCTTCATCTTCTTTGCCCTGAACGACAACGGCACAGCCGAGGCGGGAGGCACCCATTGGTCGCTGCTGGTGCTCTCGAGGCCGGAGAAGACGTTCTATCACTTTGACTCGGCTGGCAACAATAATCTAGGTGTGGCGATGGAGCTGATGAACCGGGTCAAGGAACTGCTCGGAGTGAGGCAGGCCAAGTTCCGCTCGATGCGGTGCCTGCAGCAGGCCAATGGCTACGACTGTGGCATCCACGTCATTTGCATGACCGACCACATCGCCGACTACATCAACCGCTACGAGGTCGTCGAGGGATTGCCCCCACTGCACATCGATACCGTCAAGGCGAAGCGGGCGGAGCTGCTCAAACTGATCCTCTCGCTGGGCGGCAAGGACTAGACACTGCGTTATTTTATTTGCTACAATTGATTTTATAGAAATGTTTCTACTTGCATGTAAATAAGATAATCTGATACTCAAATGTGAATACGATATTATTAATTGTATCTAGTTGTTTACTGCATCATTGCTGGCGAGCACGAAGAGACCTAAGAAGCCAAAGTTATTGCCAATTGAATCTTAAATCAATATTTGCTCGTCTAAGCGTTCAAGATGTGTAAACAAGGAATTATGATTGGGATTGCATATTATTAGGAAATGTTATCAAAACTGGAATCTGAAACGCTTATTATATTATATTTGTTGAGTATATTATAAAACTAGTCGGCGGTGCTACAGTCGAGCGGTACTCGACTGTCGGAGACCCCGTACTTATTATAAAGATATCTCAAACAACAAAAAGATTTTCATACTAAGACTTGATTTTCAACTGATTGTTCCTATGGGAGCTATATGATATAGTGGTCCGATCCAAAATCTAAAACAAACTCGATCTGCTTGCAATATAGACGAACCTACATACCAAGTTTGAAGTCTCTAGCTCTTATAGTCTCTGAGATCTAGGCGTCAATACAGACGAACAGACAGACAGACGGACGGACGGACATGGCTATATCGACACGGCTGTTGATGCTGATTAAGAATATATATACTTTATGGGGTCTGCCACGCCTCATTTTGCCTGTTACGCACATTTTTTTTTGTGACAAAGTTAATAGACCCCTTTACTTTTTTAAAGTACGGGGTCTAATACTCCACAAAAAATATTACCTGCTCCTCGTTCAGATCATATTTATAAGCATATATAAATGGAGGCGCATCCACAATTCTTAAGCAAACAAACATAAATATTGTGAATCGGAATCTGAATATCCGACTGAGTCATGACAAATAAACAACAATTGCTTGCGCTTGGTTAAACAAATATATAAATTTATTTGAAATCCAACTTCTAATACTTGTCGCACTCCTTTCAAGCGTGCTCCGCTTACTTGTTGGCTCCTTTGTAGTGCCTAGCACTGAGCAAGCAAGTAAGCAATAAATTAAACAATTAACATTTATCAATATCAATATCGTGTTCCTTCCCATCAATCAACGCTCGTTACAAGTGTAAACGATCAAAACTCGTTATCTACACTTCCAACAATGCGTATGATTTTTGAGGTGGTCATTTAAAGTGTCTAGTCCTTGCCGCCCAGCGAGAGGATCAGTTTGAGCAGCTCCGCCCGCTTGGCCTTGACCGTGTCAATGTGCAGTGGGGGCAATCCCTCGACGACCTCGTAGCGGTTGATGTAGTCGGCGATGTGGTCGGTCATGCAGATGACGTGGATGCCACAGTCGTAGCCGTTGGCCTGCTGCAGACAGCGCATCGAGCGGAACTTGGCCTGCCTCACTCCGAGCAGTTCCTTGACCCGGTTCATCAGCTCCATCGCCACTCCCAAGTTGCAGTTGCCAGACGAGTCAAAGTGGTAGAACATCTTCTCCGGCCTCGAGAGCACCAGCAGCGACCAATGGGTGCCTCCCGCCTCGGCTGTCCCGTTGTCGTTCAGGGCAAAGAAGATGAAGGGCTTGTCCGCCGCATTGTGCTCCCCGAAGATCATCTCCAGCTCGGACTCGTCCATGTACTTCATGCACTGCGTCACCTCGGGCGCTATGAAGTACACATCGTTGTTGTTCTTGTATCTGGCGTGCGACAGATACTCGTAATAGAAGCTCAAGATCTGTATGAATAGTAGATATAATTAAGATCCATGATATATCTTGTGGATGGGGATAAATACCTGATCGTTCAGCCAACGCGGTCCGTGGAGCAGTTGGACGTCGGACATGCGCAGACAGGAGTCGTGGAAGCTGAGCGATATGGGATCTGCCTTGCTCATCTTGTTGTTGTTGTTGTTGAGTCTGCCAGCTTTGAGTCTGTGAACTGCGCGGCGCGCTGTCTGATTCGTGATTTGATTCTGATTCTGATTCTGACGTGCGTGCTGCCTGAAAATTGACCAACAATTTTGACAACTGTAATTTATAATTTGCTTAATTGGCATTTGTTTAATCGTTGAACCTTATTGTGCTTCTGTCAGTCGGCAACATTTTACATGAAATTTGTTGTATATAAACATATATTTCATGTAAAATAAGTGAGAAAAATAATCAGCGACTTCGAAGTTTCGAACTTCGTCTTTCAAAGCCAACGTTGTTTATGTTACTGCGGTTCGTTAATGTTATGTTCATGTTAATTAACATATTTGTTTTTGTCGCGTATGCCGGTGAACGAAGTTGCAACTTGAAATGTTAAGCGTATTACGTAGAAGACTTAGCTTAGCAAAAGGTTTGATTGACAGACAAGACATTTATTAAAACCGTACTTTTGTTTGCCTTAGTAAATATAGTTCTTTTTATAAACTAGCAAGTATGACATGAGTATCTTCATGAACGTTGCTCGCTTTCATATAAGAGTCTCGGCAGAAAATGCGTAGCACAACAAAGGCAAAAAATTGCGGCGAATTAATGCTATGTCGTATACGAATTGGCATGGGAGAAGTACTTACCGCTAAATATGGCAGATTCAAGTTGGAATTACTGAAGGTTTCTGGATCTATTGAATCTTGATAAACATATCATTTATAACACTGCAAGTTCATTGGCAAACATACATCAATAGGATATTTAATGATGTATTATTAATATTAAACTTATTAGATTTATTATTGACACTACTAGGAAAACTGCGTGCAGCCAACTTAACTTTTAGTAAGACTACATGCAGCCAACTTAACGTGAGCTAAAAGCTGCGCGCAGCTAACTTCACGGGTTTCGTTATCTGCGCGTGGTGAAAATCTGATGGCGGCAGAATTTAAAAATTATAATTCAATTGACTTATTTAGTAAATATTTAAACATACATAGTTTTTCAATAAATGTCATTGAACAGATTCAAATAAATACTTATTTTAAGCAAGCTGTGTGTAACAGTTTTAAATTTGTAGCTGGTTAAGAACAAAATTAAAATATATATCACATTAAATAAAGAACCATGTCCGAAAGCTCAGGAATTATAACTACAAGAAAAATTACAGTTGATAGACTTAAAGAGATTGATTTAACGAATTACTGCCGCGTCTGCAAATGCAATGGAAATGGAGTCAAGCTGCGTCCACTGTTTAATGGCAGACGTTTAACCCGAATTATAGCCAATACCGTACATATGGAGGTACTTCTTTTTTTTATTTTAAAAAACCTAAACTCATATATAATTAATACCAATGGTTAGATTAAAGATTTACCCGGGCTGCCACGTTTTGTTTGTGAAAAATGTTTGGACTTGTTGAAAACGTTTTCAATTTTTCAAGTGGATTTTCGTCGTTCCGAAGAAGATTTCAAAATGGCTTTGGATGCACGTGAACATTTCCATATGGATTCCTTAATCGATTTTGCCAACTCCATTGAAATCGAAAAACAAATGGAAAATGATCAGAAAAGCGCAGCACTTGTTACCAACTTCATAAAGAAGACCAAAAAGACCAAGAAATCGAAATCGAAACTTGACAGAAACTAAGAGAAACTTACGCACAATAATTAATTAATTGTTTACTTTGTGAATTTCAATAGTTTAATATATTTTATATTTTGACGTTCACTTGCAAATTTTTATATCATATATTCTAAGGACAAACAATTTAGCAACTGGGCTTATAATTATCTGGACACATGTGTTGCTTTAGATAAAGATCGTCGAGAACGGTTTCCTTATCCGTATCCTTATTAAAAGTCTGCTCACATTCCTTATTCTTTAAATTGAATGTCGAGCTGCTGCTTTCTGGGAAGTTCATTAAACCATCAGCCGCTGTCCAAGTTCCACTTTTAAGCTGCATATTCATCCATTTCATTTGCTTGTTAATCTATGAAATCAAATTAATAATTGAGTTAATTCTTAGTATGTAATTTAAATTATGTAGCACATGTACCTTTTTGGAAATTTTCTTATGATTGGTGCAGTGAAACAGATCTGCGGCGAATGTATAAATGTTTTTCGGATGTGTTTTTATGGCTTCCGTTATAATAACACGTATTATGGCTCGTACCTGAAAGAATAAAAAATTAAATTTTAAACTGGAATAAAATTATAATTGTAGTTTGTATATACCTCTGGATGTCGACATAAATATGTCCAATCCCCTTTGCGCATATTTCGCGATACATTTTTAATTGTCTCATCAATTTTATGTAAATCTTCTTCGTTAACTGCGTCATCATGATGTTGCGACTCCGATTCGGATTCATTAAAAAGTTCAGATTCAACGCGAATATCCATTTTAATTTTAGTATTAAATATCAAAGGCGTACAAAATATGAATTGACTCAATGAATATTATTTGTTAGCTTGAAAAAAACATTTGCCTACTTTATGAAAAAAGTTTTCTTATTTTTATTTTAATTTAAAAATAAAAAGAAATCAACAACTTTAACAATTTAAAAATAAAAACAATTTTAAAAATAAAAAAAATCAACCCAGCTCCGTGACAATGCATATTTGCAGCATTGCCGTGACCAGGATTCGAACCTGGGTTACCACGGCCACAACGTGGGGTCCTAACCACTAGACGATCACGGCTACGCTGGGTTGTTGTGTGCCGTCGTCTAAAACGCACTTTTGAGAGACATGCGCAAAAATCACAGCAGCTGCAAACAACAACCAACTACAAATATTCAAGTCAAAATATAAATAGATTGCAACGTCTTTTTAATAAACAAATAAAATGCGATATATTTTAAAAAATATTTATTATTAATTGTTCAATAGTTTCCTAATTATAAATTGGTTTTATTTAATTAAAGCTATTTCATTTTTGCACTGGATTTTTTGTGGCTGTCGCCCCTCGCTCCTTGCGTTTCTTGAGTCGTTCCCGGAACTGGTGCCTCAGTGTATCCGGATGGGTGTTTAGTGTAAAGTTTATATCGGCTACCTGCAATGACCAATCGTACTTTACAACACATTCAGACTGCAGCCTGCAGTCCTTACCTGGTATGTGGCAAGTAGAAAGTTGCAACGCACACGCTCGTTAGCAATGCGTTGGATAATCTCCTGGACATCATCCGATTCCAGCATACTATTAATGGCACTTTTAATACTATCATTGTCACTCAATCGACGCTCCTTTTTGACGGCATCATTCAGCGGTATCGTCTCGAACTGCATTTCGTTTTCAGTCGCGTTGCGAACTGTGTGTTGCGTTTTCCGGGATCTGTGTCGAACTTGCGGACTTGATTGAAGCGGGTTCGAGCTGCTGGCGGGTGCATCTAAGGTCTCCTTTTGCTTTTCCGGCGTTAGGTCATTCGACTCGCTGCCACTAGCTATTGATTTTGCCACTTTCATTGCCGGTTCGGGCATGTCGTCATCAGAATCTGGAATTTCAATTGAATTAAACATTTCTTTTTCGAGATTTTTTTTCTCTTTCTAACGCCGAAATTAGGGATGATTAAATGCATTCAGATATATTTATCGATACTCGATACGCGCAATGCAAAATACAAAATGTGATTAATACGAAATACATTTACACAAGAGACTATAAATGAAACAAAATCACCATTAATAAAATTTATACACATCATTTAAACAATTAATTCATAATTGAAAAGTAAAAATAAAGCAATCGTAGTCAATAATCGATTTGTTAACGACGGCTAGATATATCGATATTTTTAGTGGGCAAGCAACAACAACAACACACAATACTGCTGATTATTTTCTTAACTTGCGTAGGCGAATTTCTTAATTTTCGAATTAAGAACGGGTCAAAATTTATGTAAAACATCCACATTGTAACTGCAAACACTTTGCTTCAGGCAACAGCGCTCGCGGCAGCTGCACACAAGGCGTTTCGACACACTAACGACACAACAATATGGGAAACACGGATTCCAAGCTGAACTTTCGCAAGGCAATTGTACAGCTGACGCAGAAGAACCAGAAAATCGACAACAGCGACGAACCGTTCTGGGAGCAGTTCTGGCAGGGCCATCAAACGACGCTTGAGGATGTCTTCGCCTTGGTTACGGCCAGCGAAATTCGTCAAATACGAAACGATAATCCCGCCAACTTGGCGACACTCTGCTACAAGGCTGTGGAGAAATTGGCCCAGGCCGTCGACAGCAGCTGTCGCACCCAGGCGGATCAGCAATGTGTGCTGAATTGTGTGCGGCTCTTGGTGCGCATTTTGCCGTACATTTTCGAGGACGACAAGTGGCGCGATTTCTTCTGGAGCAGCCTGCCGGCACAGGAGCAGGCGAATCATGGCCAGACTGTGCCACTTGCCCAGTCGCTGCTTAATGCCATATGTGATCTGTTGTTTTGTCCCGATTTTACGGTGACGGCAACCCGTCGCGCCGGTCCGGATAAGGCCGAGGAGTTGGCGAACATCGATAGCTGCGAGTATATCTGGGAGGCGGGCGTGGGATTTGCACAGTCACCGCCACGGAATGCCCACATGGAGCGTCGACGCACCGAGCTGTTGAAACTGCTGCTCACCTGCTTCTCGGAGCCCATGTACCGCACGCCACAGCAGTCGGAGGAGCCGAACAAATGGATAGCCTACTTCACATCCGCCGACAATAGACACGCGCTCCCGCTGTTCACCTCGTTTCTGAATACGGTGTGCTCCTATGATCCTGTGGGATTCGGTGTTCCCTATAATCATCTGCTGTTTGCCGACACTACGGAGCCACTGGTTGAGGCCTGTCTCCAGCTGCTGATTGTTACCCTCGACCATGACATGGTCGTGCAACAGCAGCAGCAGCAACAACAACAGCAGCAGCAGCAATTAACCCATGCTGGCGGCGGCGTGCTGGTCACGCCCTACGACGAAGGCAGCTGCGGCGATAACCTGTTCATCAACTACCTATCCCGAGTGCATCGCGATGAGGATTTCCACTTCGTGCTGCGGGGCATAACGCGGCTGCTCAACAATCCGCTGGTGCAGAACTATTTGCCCAATTCAACGAAACGTCTGCATTGCCACCAGGAGCTGCTCATACTGTTCTGGAAGATTTGCGACTACAACAAAAAGTTCTTGTACTTTGTGCTGAAGAGCTCCGATGTGCTGGACATTCTCATACCCATACTGTATCATCTGAACTACTCGCGTGCGGATCAATCCCGCGTCGGGCTCATGCACATTGGCGTCTTCATACTGCTGCTGCTCTCGGGTACGTTTTGGCCATGTGGCAATCCCATAGATACGATATATATAATTCATGATTTCATTTCAGGCGAGCGCAACTTTGGCGTGCGTCTGAATAAGGCCTATTCGGCCACGGTGCCCATGGACATACCCGTGTTCACCGGCACTCATGCGGATCTGCTCATCACAGTGTTTCACAAAATTATCGCCACGGGTCATCAGCGTTTGCAGCCGCTGTTCGATTGCCTGCTGACCATTCTGGTGAATGTGTCGCCGTATCTCAAGACGCTCTCGATGGTGGCCAGCGTGAAGCTGCTGCATCTGCTGGAGGCATTCAGCACGCCCTGGTTCCTCCTGTCGGCGCCCAGCAATCATCACTTGGTCTTCTTTCTGCTGGAGATCTTCAACAACATCATACAGTACCAGTTCGACGGCAATTCGAATCTAGTCTATACCATAATACGCAAGCGTCATGTCTTTCACGCCATGGCCAATCTGCCCACGGACATGTCCGGCATTGCCAAGTGCCTGAGTGGACGCAAGACAGGTGGCAAGTTCAATTTACCGCGAGTGCCGCAGCGGAAGCCAGCTTCGGCAATCAACAGCCAGGAGCTGCCGTCGGCTCAGGTGCCCGATGACTATGCCGATGAGGATGAGGAGGACGAGGACGCAGAGGATGCGACTGATGTGCGCCTGGAGAAGAACGCTGTTGCCGAGGAGGATCTTGAATCCGAAACGGAATCCCATGATCGCTCACAGTTGGGTGACACCCAACTCGATGCTGGAGCCGTGCTAACGGCACAGCCAGCCGAGCCGGGCACGCTAAAGACCTCGCTCCTGGACACGCCAGACATTGGCCAAATGACCGAGCGGGAGCAGGCGCATCCCAATGAGAAGACAGACCTGGGGCCCTTCGATAAGTCGCCTGTGTCGAGTCCACGAGCTGAAGGCGCCAAGTCCACGTCGCCCACAAACACGGATCAAACCCGTCTATCGGTGGCCCATCGCGCCAGCATACGCATGGTGCCCGGCGATGGCGACCGTTGGACGCCCACGCCCGAGTGGATTGTCTCGTGGCGCTCGAAGCTGCCGTTGCAGACGATAATGCGACTGCTGCAGGTGCTGGTGCCGCAGGTGGAGAAGATCTGCATTGACAAGGGCCTCACCGACGAGTCGGAGATACTCAAGTTCTTGCAGCACGGCACTCTGGTGGGTCTGTTGCCCGTGCCGCATCCCATCCTTATACGCAAATATCAGGCCAATTCCGGCACCACCGCCTGGTTCCGCACCTACATTTGGGGCGTCATCTATTTGCGTAACGTGGAGCCGGCTATTTGGTACGATACGGAGGTGAAACTCTTTGAGATTCAACGTGTTTAGGTCATCAGTAAGTGGGACACCAAAACAACAACAACAATAATACAATTGCAGCAACAACAAAACAACGTAGCTTACCCAAAAAAAAGAAAAGCTTTTGCATTTATCGTAGTTAATTTATTTAGTTTATAATTCATTCCAAATTCAATCAATGTTTTAAGGGGCGAACCGATTATAAACCGAAATGAGGCTTTATCAGTTCTAACAGTTTATTTATCAGTTATCAGTTATCAAATTCTAATTGGCTTTTAATCAATATCATTTTATGCTCTTTCAATTTTCCCTATTATGTTTATTTACTGTAGTGTATTTTTTAATTTGTCTTTTAGAAAATGTTCCTTGTGCCGTAATTTGCTTAAGTAATTTATTTGTCTATAGATTTAATTTACTCGAATGTCTAAACTGTTTCTAATTTTTGAAAAAGTCTCTAAAAAGTGTAGATAACCCCAATTTTGATTTGAATAGTCTCCAAAAAATAGTGGAGATATTTTTAAACATTGTGTTTTTGCTTTCCCTGTATCGGTAATAAAATACAAATTCCAATATAAGTATATACAAATATTTAACTAATTTATTACGTACAAACTATTTAAAAAGAATACCAAAATCGAGCTTTATTTATTTGTTTGTGTAATGAATTAACTTATTATGTGCAATGTGTGTGTTCTTAATATTAATATGTACTTACATAATCTTTTATCCCAATTATTTAGTAGAAACGAGTATATTTTCAAAATTGTATTTTCAATTAATTTAAACATGTAAACAAATCATCAAAAATAAACATAATAAACTAGTGATCTCTGAGGGTATTTAATTTCAAATAGAGCAAGTTAAAGAGTTTTCTGGCTGAGCTTGATTTGATTCTGATTCTGATGGATTTCCACTGCAGATTTGTTGACTTTGGGGAACATTAATCGAAGTCATTGAATCGATTTTCATCTGGATCTGGAGTATCATCTTGCGAGCTAAAGTGTCGATACCAAAATACGTATTTCAAAGTAAATAGAAAGGCAATTGATGCAGTGGCAACTATCCACGATAGCCTGGGATCTTGGGGCGCATCATCTTCCGACTTCATCGTTGAGTAGTTATGTACATGTAATGCTATGATCATTCTATGTATCCGAGGTAATTTTGGTTGTCACGACTGATTCACAGTTGGAGGAGTCGGAGTTGCAGTCGTTGCCACTGGTAATATGCTAAACTTGATGAAAGATCCCTTGTGGCGTTTCTGTACAATTTTTCCAATAATTTGTGGCTCCTTAATGGTTGCCTCGATTGTCTTCACAATACGCTCGGCGCTGCCCGCGTCGGCACCGCTGGCGCTGCCTTGGATGAGTATGCGCACCTCGTGACGCTTGGTCAGCCATTTGGCAATATTTTTCAGTCTAGACGCGAGATCGTGATCTGTTATGCGTGCTCCAATGGACAATGATTTCTCCGCCTTCTTGTTGCCCTTGTCGGAGGCTGACTGCCTGTTGTTGTGGCCCTTATCGTCCTGGTCATCTGCTAGCATTTCGGCAGCAGTTACCAATCTGAAGGAAAAAGAGTTAGATTTAATGTCCCATTAATTGTGCCATTCATACTCAACCTAAACACGACACGTCCGGTTTTGGCGTCGGTCTGATTTGAGCGCAGCAAATGCAAATCTCGCCGCTTGGCCAGCTTCTGTGCCTCCTCCAATGTGGTGATGCTCATGGCCTGGTTCTGTGCTATCAGAGTGATCTTTTGCTGTGACTTATTTACTTTTTGGCCATCCTCCTTTGTTGTTGTTGTTGTTGCTTGTGTAAGATAACGGTGAAAGACCAAGTTTCGCATTTGCATCTGCTGCTGCGCGGGAACTCCAAGTATTTGAGTGCATCGCGGTAATTGCAGCGCCACCGAATGCTGTGAGAACAACTTCCGAAGAATAAACAACCTCTGTTGTTGCATTTTTATCTGTTTTTGCGTCTTTCTTTCTATTGTTTTTTTTTTTTTGCAAATTTATTGCTCAGTGCACCAGAGTTGTCATTAAATCAAAATTATTATTTTTGTTATTTACTTTTTTCTGACTCTTTTACAAATACTTGTAAATATACTAACATATTTTGGCGTTACTTAGAATTTATATAAAATTGATAGTGAAAAGAAAAATTAAATATTTAACAATAATTTATTAGCTACTGACATCTCTAGCACAGCTGTTGTGCTCAGAAAACTATCGAATGAGACCTATCGTCATCGACAGTGTGCGATAGCAGTGCTGCCATAACAGCCCTTTTAGTGATAGATCTATCACCTTTTCGATAGGTTTGTCACCAAAATTTTTGAAAAAGCCCCTGTCACCAATCTATCACCTTTTTAATTGCTTTTGTCACCAATCTATCACCTTTTTGATTGCTTTGAAATTAATGTCATTGAGGGCCTGAAAATAAATTGTCAACAATGCCGAAAAATTTGTACAAGCAAAAATTCCGCGAGTCGTGGCTAAATAAGCCCGATTTTGTGGAGTGGATTGAACGCGATGCTAACGACTCTAATAAGGCGTACTGCAAGTTATGCAAATCAACCATAACAGCAAAAGTAGACAAGCTTCAAGCGCATGCAGAAAAGACAGTTATAAATGTATCGCCTCAGAGGAAAATTCAACATGCAGAACGGGAGGCGGCATTATCTATGTATATTGCCGAGCACTCTGCTATTGCTCCTACCAACAGTTTTGCGCTAAGAGTGTACAACAATTACAGCTGAACCGCACTAAATGCAGCAGCATAATAAAATACATCCTGGCTCCTCCTTTTAATAAAGATCTTCGCGATGATATTGGAAATTCCAAATTTAGCTTGCTGCTCGATGAATCCACGGATATATCAACAACAAAATTACTTGGTCTGTTACAACATTATTTTTCAAAGAAGCTGTTGACGACGCAATACTATTATAATATTGTAAAATAATAATAAAAAATAATAATAATAAATAATTAATAATTAGAAAATAGTAATACATAAGACATAATTACTTTTGAATGAATTTTAATTAAAACTTGTTACGATTTAATAGGATGATAGGTAATAATAGTAGTTAACGTTAATATACAAAAAAAAATGGCAATACCTTGAAAACTGTTAGTGTGGGGGCTTTTCGCGATTTATGGAGGCGTAAAGGGGCGGGGTACAAATTAAACAAAAAAGTTAAGCAAACTTGATCTGCGTGGGCTTAAAGAAGTCTGTGTGCAAAATTTGGTAGCTCTAGCTCTTATAGTCTCTGAGATCTAAGCCCTCACACAGACGGACGGATGGACAGACGGACATGGCTATATCGACTATATGTTGATGCTGATCAAGAATATGTATACCTTATAGGGTGGGAGGTGCTTCCATCTCTCTAATCCCTTTAAATATCTGTTCCAATTTTTCGTCACCTTTTTTGTCACCTTTTTTAAATTTTTGTCACTTTTTTATCACTTTTTCTGGCCTGTTTTTGTTATCGATTTATGGCAGCACTGTGCGATAGCTGAAGAATATTTTTAATCGAACGGTTATTTTTTAAGTTAATGACTTTATTAATTTAAGAGTCGAAAATTGCTTAATAAACCTAAATTATGCTACGAAATTACGAAAAATTACAAATAATCATGGAATTTGTTGTTGTCAGCCCTCAACCCCGTGGTCTGTTATAGTTGTTGCGTCTTCGGTTCTTCTTTCCAGAAATGTTGCTCCGCTTGCCGTGATTGAATTATTGCTCTACATTCCGGTGACTTAGAGGCACGCTGCTGAAGCTGTTGGAACTCGGGACGACGGCACTCCTCACATGCCTCCAGTCTGCTGAACTTGTTGACATTCCGATCGCACGGATCTACGGCAAATATCATGCACTCATTGGTGCAGAAATTGTAGAACCAAAAGTTGCCCGTAATTGTTTCATTCTTGCAGAGTGGCGTCGTTTGGAGCATTTGGAAGCAGCGCTTGGACAGATCGATTTCAGGTACATTACTGTTTGTCTCGTAGCCTCTACCGTAGTTGTTGTTGTTGTTGTAACTGTTAGTTTGTCTCTGCCAAGGATCGCGTTCTGGTTCCACATCGAAATCTCTGTTGCCATTACTCTGCCGTTGCCCAGAGAAGCGCCCCTCGTCCACATTGTAGCTGTCACTTGGTCTGCGTTGGTATGGAGCACGCTCGGAGTCCTCCAGACGCGGCAGTTGTCCATAATCTTGTGCCTGATTCTTGGATTGGGAATACGACGGCTGACGCGGCATTCCCATCTGTCCATCAACACTTTGCCGTTGCCCAGAGAAGCGCCCCTCCTCCACATTGTAGTTGTCACTTGGTCTGCGTTGGTATGGAGCACGCTCGGAGTCCTCCAGACGCGGCAGTTGTCCATAATCTTGTGCCTGATTCTTGGATTGGGAATACGACGGCTGACGCGGCATTCCCATCTGTCCATCAACACTTTGCCGTTGCCCAGAGAAGCGCCCCTCCTCCACATTGTAGTTGTCACTTGGTCTGCGTTGGTATGGAGCACGTTCGGAGTCCCGCAGACGCGGCAGCTGTCCATAATCCACTGCCTGATTCTTGGATTGGGAATACGACGGCTGACGTGGCATTCCCAGCTGTCCATCAACACTTTGGTCTTGGCCCCATTGGTTGCCCTTTAAGTCACCTACAGGAAAGCCAAAGGGTTTGTTCCTATCATCAAATGACGCGCCTTCCAGCTCTGGTTGCGGCTCGTTTAGTTGCTGTCCTTCATACTGGCCATCAAAATCTTCACCGTTCAAGTTTCCCAAACACGATGCGCCCGCGCATTGTCGCGTTTCCCTCAGCTCCACTTTGTGCGCGCCCTGACATTTGATCTCCGCGCCAGGACTGAGATATTGACGTTGACGCGTCTGATATCCCTCGCCACAGGTGACGCTGCACATGCTCCATGGTCCCCAGGGGGACAACTGGCACTCGGCGCGTTGACTCGACTGATACGTTGCCCTCTGACCTTGCTGCATTCCCCCTGCACTGTAGAAATCATTCCGCATGGGCTCGCCCAGACCGCAGACTTGGCCATCGCAGGCGCTTTCCTCGTAAAGCGGCACACTGCAGCTGTTAATCCTGGCCAGCTCCGGTTGCTTGTACACGCGTCTCCTGTACTGCATGCCTTCGCCGCACTTGGAGGAGCAGTCACTCCAACTGGACCAGGGATGCGTTTGACACTCACGCGGCACATCCGGATCGTTGTTGGCTATAAGTATAATTCGAATTGATTTAAATTCTCATATTGCAATCCATTCAAATCCCACTCACATTCCTCATCCAGGCAGCGTCGCTCGTAGATCCGTTGACGTCGTACTGTTAAAGTGGCCATTGGCTTCATGGGTGCTCCGGTTTCATCATAAAAGGGCGAGCGAGGATCATTGGGAAAGTCGGAACGTATGCGTCGAATAACATCCGGTGGCACCTGGGGCTGATCCGGCGACTGCAAAAATATCAAAATCAAACACTTTTCCCGTGGAGAGCTTCGAATATTTACAGTGTAAGTGGGACCCGCATCAGTGCCCACATCCCAGGGATACAGGTTGATCAGCTTTGTGTCCAGCCACGTGCAGTTGCGCAGGCACAGCTCCAGTCCACTGACGCCCACAATCCAATCCGGCGAGGGCTCAATTTTGGAGGCAAACGATATCATGTGATGCACTGGATCAACGCGCACCGATGCCATCGTCTTGCTGTTGAGATTGGGAAACGCCGGACCACGTGCCTTGATAATTGTGCGTATCTTTTGATCCTGCAAAACAATCATTATTAATATGTTCAATGATTTCAAAGATTTAAGCCAGATTCACCCGAAAATTAAGGCTAAACTCCCGATCCAAAAGCCGGGACGTGCAGTGCTCCGCATACTGCTTGACACCTTCGCTGGCCAGCGCTCCAGACTCCCAGAAACGATAGTCGGGGCTGTGGGCGGCGCCAATGAGCTCGCAGAAGCGAGTCTCCCAGCCACGAGCGGGAAAGTTCCTCGGATGCAAGTTTCGTGACCAGACACCTTCGAATATGAGCTGCAATCGATGTGGATGAGTTGATCAAAGAACTGAGATGGGGGACGACTTACCTCATAGCGTGCCTCGTCGCAGGCACAGCAGGGATTGCCAAGGGCTAAGCCAGTTGGCTGACTCTCCACGTCGTCGACAACCTCCTCGCAAATGCGTCGCGTCAATCCACCGTCGTCCATGTGCCAGACATCGCGATGCTGCAGCACTGTGGCCCGTATCAGGATGCAACCGTTGCCCGGCTCACTCGGCGCTGTCCACGTGAGATGCATATGCGTCTTGGGATTGGTGTTCGTATTCTCCACCATGTTAATGCAGTTGGGACTGAAGCGCGTCTCGATCGTATCGCTCAGCTCGAATCTGCCCAGATCATTCATGTAGTTGAAGTCTCCATTCTCGTTCTCCAATGCCAGAATGAAGCTGATATAGCGATGGCCATTGAATGAATTGAGCGAAACTGTCGAAAGTTGTGGAATAAACAGAGACTAAACATGATGGATGCGTCTTATCATCAGGACGACCTTGAAAACGTTGACAGAATCTTTAGAATTCGCAAATCGCCGATAAGGGCAGCTAACTCGATTTGTTTACAAAACAAAACCAAACAAATCTAAGCAAGAAATAATATTGCGAAATCTTTTCTGTACTTCGAAATACGCGTTCACTGAGAGCAATCAGTCAGTTGAAGTTCAAGCGCAAGGCCAATGAACTCACGCGCTCACCGTTGTACTCCTGTCCCAGAATATATGTTTCCGGATTTCCAGTTATGCTTATCACATAGTTCTCATCCACTGGCGACTTGGGCGTGGCCGTGTTCGCCGGACGACGTGTACAGATCAATGCTCCGCCACGCGACACCAACGCGAGTAGCATTAACCAATGCCACATTATGGAAATCCAATCCAAGTCTTCTTGATTTATATGCAGATCTATTTTAACGTAGTACTTCTCTTCTCAAGCTACGATTTGAAACTGAGCGTAGCTGGCGATCAGTAAGCTGGATTTTGCAAAAAGCTAAAGTCAGAGGAGACTGATAAGCGTAAAGTAAGAGAGAGATTTGTTTGTTCTTTTCTGACCCACTGATACAAATACACTTGGAACGATGTCTTATCAGCAGCACGACGGCTACAGACTCGTTTGAAAAGCCGGAAAAACAAACTTATTTAATACAAAAGACATGTGGAAACAAAAAGACATGAGCTTGAAAGAGTCAAGCTAAAGATTTAAGGGATAGATCGAACAAGAAAGAGATCTGACTCTTAAGAGATGGAATATAAATATATGAGTGAATGAGTCAACCTTATGCTAATGAAAAAATTATTATTTAACGTGAGATGCTTCCAGTTTGGGATGGTCTTCTCATTTATTTCAATACCTTGATCAGCCCATTTATGAGATCTTCCCGGAGAAGTGAGCTTAAGTGGGTCTATACTTCTAATTACTGAATTTATTGCAGGTATTCACCATAAAAATATAAAAATGTTTTCAGAAAGACTGTTATTTACCTATCTATATAAGTATATAAAATTCTTTGTCCTGACTGACTGACTCACTAACAGACACATCAACGTGTAGCCCAAACGGTAAAAGATAGAAAGCTAAAATTTTCACACAAGATAGATGATATAATTTAGTATGAAAAACTTGTTTGTTTCTTAAGATATCTCAACCAAACTCAGAGTATGTTTGGGACTGTCTCTAACATTCTCACTAAATTTGGTCAAAGTCTGATGACTATATCATATAGCTGCCATAGGAGCGATCGGATGCAAAATCACCTTTAGCATGAAAAACTTTTTTGTTTCTTAGAATATTTGAAACAAACTCACTCAGACCTTCTTTTCAATTTTCGAGCGAAGCGAGCAGGGGGCAGAGCCCCCTAGTATTAAAATAAAATAATATAAAAAATGTTATTTTATGATTTTATGATGAATTATAATGAATAGTAATAACAAAATCCACATTTTAGCTCAGATTCTTTAAATGTTGTTTATCTTAAAGAATTATAGGCTAATATCAAGAAGAATCATCATATTTCTTCTAGTTAAAGGAAGATCTGGCAAATAGTTGTTTTTAACCACCGTGAGTATTACCCATTAAAAATAAACAAAACCTTTGATTATTAAAACATTTCCTAACCTCCAACTTTATTTCTTAATTTCTTTATTTGACTATTTGCCATAGCGTCCACGCCTGGGACTGTTGTACTTGCCACGTATTTGTGACATAGGTTGACCGAATCCATCGTCAAATCCACCAGCAAATCCGCCCATGTTTGATGTTGCCATGTTGCCAACTTCATCGTCCTCGGTGCGTGCCTGGTTAATCTGGGGTTGGAGACAGGTGCCTTCGCAGGCCATCAAGGTGCGAAAGCGATTTCGATTCTGATCACAGTTGTCCGTGGTAAAGATCCGGCACTCCTTGGCATCGTGATCATAGTACCAGAAGTTTCGCACCACCACCGGACTGGCCAGACAGGGAAGTGTCGACGCATACGGCTTCTCATAGCAATAATCCTGCACGACTTTGTAGTTCCTATTGTCATCGGGCTGACCATCCGGATAGCCTGCAAATGGAGCAGGTGTGCCGAAGCCTTGACCCAGTTGGGGACTGTTATTGTAATCATTAATGAAACCAGGTTTCAATTGTAGCTTGTTATTGTAATCATTGATGTTGGGTCTAATTCCACGCTCGTTCTCATTGTAGTTGAAGTTGTCCCTGATATTCGGTCTGTAATCCATGTTATTCTGTTTGTAATCCCTGTTGTTCTCTCTGTAATCCTTGTAGCTTGGATTCTCCATCTCGACGGGCTGTCGCCGATTGGCGTCATAGCCACGTTGATTCTCAACCGGACCAGCGGGTGACAAATTGTTGTTGCTCCAGCCCTGGTTGTTTCTCTCAGCTCCCAATCTGTTTTGGCTAGTACCCCAAGGAGTGGCTGGACTATTAAAGTGGGAGGATCCTTCGTTGATGTCGCCAAAGGAGTTGGGCTCGGGCAGACCGTCCAGTTCACCATTGTCGGGTATGGTGCCGCCACAATCGGAGCCAATGCATTGTTGGGTCTCCAGCAGCGGCAACCTGACGACTGTCTGACAATGGATCTTCGCCTGGTGATTGTAATAGTCACGTGTGCGGTTCATAAAGCCGTGTCCACAGGTCTTCGAACAGGCCGACCAATCGCTCCAGGGGGTTAGCTCACATTTGGCCATTGATTCCGGACTGTTGAGATTGTTATAATTATTAATATTGTTATAATTATTATAATAATTGTTATTATTATCGAATTCTCCATTGGGCAGCTCCTCTTCGGCACCGCATTGTGTTCCCTGGCAATCGCGCGTCTCCTCTAAGCGACGATCGCAGTTGTAACTGGCCGCCAACATTGGATTTTTGTAGCTGCGAAAGCGTTGTGAATTACCAGGACCACAGCGCATGCTGCAGTTGCTCCAATCGTTCCACGGATGCGTCGCACACTCCAGTGGTCCCTCCTGCGGCACTAAAGAAGGGAAAAGCATTGCTTTACAAATAACTAATGATGATTGATTCCTTACCCTCCTCGCACTCGCGCACATATAACTTTTTCCGGGTGACATAGAGTGTGGCCAATGGCTTCATCGGTGCTCCAGTATCATCAAAGAAAGGCGAACGATAATCGCTGGGATAAGTGGAGCTAATGCGTCGGATTACATCCGGCGGCACCTGCGGCTGATCGGCAGACTGAGAAGAGAAATTAAGTGATCTATTAGCTGATTGCATAATGTGCGAACGGGGTAGAGTCTCACCATGTATGAAGGCCCTGAATCTGTGCCAATATCCCAGGGATACAAATTCAATACCTTACGCTCCAGCCAAGTGCAATTGCTCAAGCACAATTCCAAGCCAGCCACGCCCAGTATCCAGTCTGGCGAGGGATCAACCTTGGCGGCCAACGAGATCTGATGATGCCTAGGATCGACTCGGGCATTGGCCAATGTGGTGCTATAGACATTCTTGCGATATCCAATCCCAGGTGCCTTGATAATAGTTCGTACCTCGCCATTCTACACAAATGAAGATTGAGATTACAAAAAGAAGGAATCAGGTGAGTGGACAAAGCAAGTAGATAAAGTATTATTTTTAACACTAATTGATAAAGAAAACAATTAGGGTAAATAAATTAATAAAGTAAAAAAATTATTACTTTATCATTTAAAACAAATATCAGATTTTCTGAATACTCTAAACATTTTCAAAATAAAAATAGTCGGGGGTGCCACGGAAATCGCTTTTGCTTGAATTTCACTTAAATTTCATCCAAATTTAGTTTAATTTGAAACACTTTATACACTTTACACTCGAGATATACGTACAACTTGGTACTTTTTTTTTAGTCCAGTTTAATTTTAACTAGTAATATATACTATAAGTATTATAATACTTATAATATATTATTTAAATACTTATAATATATTATTTAAATAATAATAATGTATTTGATATTCATGGGTGCCACAGAAATCGCTTTCGCTTGAATTTCACTTAAATTTGTATTAAATTTGTATAAAATTTAAGTGAAATTCAAGCGAAAACGATTTCTGTGACTCACTAGGTCAAAATGTCTTAAAGTTAGTTAACTGAAACCATTACTAGTCACTAACAGAACACTAAACGGTGTAGAAATTTCTGCATATATTTAGGCGCTGTCGTTACTTATCATCACTTAAAACAGCCATAACTAGCTTTATATTTGTTCGATTTTTATGAGATTAAGTAGGATTATTAAGTATGAAAAAGGCGAATGTTCTTTATTGAAAAGAGCGTTCTGCCATAAAAACTATGAGTGTGTTGAAATTTATCTCGGCTTGTGATGCTAAAGAATAATAATATAATAACATAACTCCTATGCTTTATGGTACAGCTAATATTTACTTAAAATTTCAAAGCAAACGTCACCTGAGTATTGTCTCTGATCTCCTGCTCCAGGGTGCGTGTGGCACCGTGCTCAGCCATTTCCTGCAGTCCCAGACTGGCTCGTTGTCCATAGGCCCAGTAGCGATAGCTGTAGCTATGCGAGGCGCCAATGATTTCCCCAATGCGAGTACGCCAGGCCTCGGGCGGAAAGTCCTTGGCATGCGTATTCCTGGCCCATTTGCGCTCCAGAACAATCTGCAATCGGGAATCGGAAGAATGAAAGATGCTTCAAGGGCAGATCCTAAGGAGAACCGACCTCATACTTGGCCTCATCGCAGGCACAACAATTCTGCAGCGAAGGCGTTAGACTATTCAACTCATCGATCTCCTCGGCACAGATGCGTTTGGTCAGGAAGCCATCATCGATAAACCAGACATCCCGATGTTGGACGACAGCCGCCTTGATCAGGACACATCCGCTGTCGGGCTGTTTGGGTGCCACCCAAGAGACATCGATACGTGTCTTGGCATTTGTATTAATGGCCTCGATCATGTTCTCACAGCCCACACTGAACTTGGTATCCGTATCGCTGAGCAGCTCAAAGTGTCCCGTCATATCCTGTCCATTGTAGGCAGCCGATTGATCCTCACTCTCCACGATCAGCGTAAAGCTGACAAACTTCATGTTGCTGGGACACGAGAGCGACACGTTGTACTGATGGTCGGGTATATAGGTCTCGGGATTGCCATCGATCAGTATCTTGAAGTTATCATCGACTGCCGAACGTTCACCATTCGCACCCTGTGGAATTCTGCTGCAAGCACCTTGAACATCCTGAACACAGATCATCACACAGATGTGGATAAATATGGCCAGAAATTGGCACATTTTTTGGAACCGTTTCATTTGTTGGTCTAGTTCGATTCACAGCTCGCAGAGCACTGATCAAATTGGGTGAAACATTTCAGCAATTGACAAAACGCCTTAATTATTTCTCAGACCCATTTTAATTGAGTTGAGTCGTTACTTTAAGCATTTTGAGTTGCGCTCTTCAATAATTCTTCTTTCAACTATACACATTTGTATATACATATGTATATAGTTTTATATATAGCTGGCGTCAATTAATTTATTTTGCTGAGGTTCTTTGAACTTATCAGACAGTTTGAAATTAAAGTATGCGAATGTTCTGCAGGCATTTATGTAGGTCAAACTCTGTGGAAATCAAGATATTGCTAAAATGTGTGGGTCTTAGAGCATTAAATGTTAATCAAGTAGGAAAAAGAAACGCATAAGATATTTTAAGAGCATTTTACAGACTAGATTCATCTAACAAAATATAGTGAAATAATAAATAATTATAAAATCACTTAAATATTAGTTAATTAACCTGGAGTAAAGATGTTTTGCCGATATATTTTC
Source organism: Drosophila recens (assembly GCA_037043495.1). NCBI lineage: Eukaryota > Metazoa > Arthropoda > Insecta > Diptera > Drosophilidae > Drosophila > Drosophila recens. Next base: position 71,093 of record JBAMBJ010002408.1, read on the forward strand.
AAATAATAAGAAAAGAGTTTTTAGATAACTTGAAAAATAGTATTTAATTAATATTTGCTTATAAGGATAGGATTCTAACTTTAAATTTAATATTTAAAAAGATTTTGGATCCATTATGGAGAAAACTGTTCAAAATAACAGGCAAACAGAAGTAAAATTTAATTAGTGGACAAAAATTCTAAAATTAATGATAGTTTAAAGAGGATCAATAATACTCTATTCTTCTGAGCTAAATATTTCAGTCAAACGCTCAAATAAAAAACTTTGAAATTGAAATATTTTAAAATAATTTATATTTTATATAAAATTAATATCATAATATTAAAAAAATATATATACATTGTTATATCAGTATAAATATAATAGTTTTTAACAAAAATGTTTCGCTTTGGAATCGAAACAGACGCAGTTGAAACTGCATAATTCAGACATGTTTAAGATTAAGATTAGGAGTAAGTCTTCAAGATTGAGCTTCGGTTCAATGCCAGCATATGAACATCCATTGCTTATCTTTCGATCTGAACAAATTAAATCATATTCAGCTTCAAAAGAAATGATCATTGTGGGACATCTGCAACTTCGTCTCCTCATTCTCCTGCTCCCATTGGCTGCGTTTCGCCTGGAGAATGAAATCCTGGAATGAACCGTATCCCAAGTTGCGGTTGGATTTGGCGGTTAGGGCCACGTCGCGTTCGTCGTCGTACAAATTGTCGTACTCGTAGTCAGAGTCGGAAGCTGCGTTCATTTGAGTTCGCCGTGGCATCTCCGAATCTTCGTAATCGCCATCATCATTGGAGTCATTGGGTTGAATGTTGAGTTTCTCGTAGTACATTTTGATCAGATCCTCCGAGGACATGTCGGCAATCTTCCGACGAGAGCGTTTCAATGGCTTCAAGCTCGAGTTCTTTAAGTTGTAAGCCAAGGCTCGCAGAAGGCGATTGAATTGATGACCTGGTCGTTTCACTGCCTTTGTATTTGTATTTGATTTCTTTTGAGTAGGACTTAAGTACTTTGGGTTTTCCTTGATGAATCGATTGAGCAACTCCTTTGTTCCCTGTTGATCCATTTGTGATTTTTTAAGTTCAATATTCATTGGGGATAAGCCCAGTGTTTGCGGAAATGCTCCACTTTCTTCGTTGCGGTTTTTAATAGCACCAACACTTTTTGTGGCCAAAGCCTCCTCCGTATTCCAGATGTAATATCCGAAGCAACTCTGATGTGATGTGATTATCACCAGAATGCTCAATATTCTTATGCTTGCAGACATTTTAGCTATACTTCCTCTTTCGATCGCAGTTGACTTCAAAATGAGATACTCTCTGGCGTGGTAGCTCCTTAAATACCATTCCGGATCGGAGCTGAATTCGGAATTCGGAGTCACAGACTTTCGCAGTCAGACAAATTCTTGCTGTGTGTGAGTGCGAATGGGAGAGAGAAATCGAACGATGCTGGCTTTGTTTTTCTTGGTAACACTTAGCGCCAGCAGTGGCAATTAAAAGGCAACAACAGAACAGCGTAATTAACGCTTATGAACTTCAGTTCAGTCAGACAGGTAACCAATCAACGGAGACTGCGACCGCGACCGCGACACGGGCAATGGAATCAAAATGCAATTGTGTCGCCGAACGAGTGTTTCATGAATGTAATGAATGTACTCGTAAGTGGATGATCGTCTCAGGTAGTTGCTCGCCTTTTTAAATGTGAAAGGAAGTGCATATAAATCCTAGCGCCAGCCATAAAGGGATCAGCAAACAGCGACGATCTCACTCACTGTCTTGCTCTTGGTCTCTGTCGACAAATGTGCCGCTAATTATGCCCGAGTGTGTTCGGGTTTTATTGATGCAATATAAATAATGTAAATAAGATTTGCGGTGCAGGGCGACAAGTACAAGGGTACAACTATATAATTATCCGGCGCCTCTAATGATAAATGCCCAGATGTGCCTCATAACCAACTATCCTTGAATATAATCCAACTAATTTGATTGAGAATTCAACAACAATTATTATTATACAGCTACAGTTCAGAAATGTCGTTAAAATATTTAAACTTTGATTTATGCTTGACTCTTCAATATATTCCGACTCTTTACATACATCTTATTTATACGGATATATTGACGATTAAAGACGCCATCAGTTAGCCATGTTTGTTGAGGCTTAACAACGGAGACGACTGGCTGCATTCTGTCTGAAGACTGACGACTGCCGGATGTGATGTACTACCAAAATACACACACAAATAAGCAGGACTTTTGGCCTAATGTCTGAATATTCAGTCAACGTCGCGTGCCTGATTTGTTTACCTTGTGTCTAAAATGTCGCGACTTTAATCTAGCCGAGTTTCCGATTTCCTGTGTTTTGATAAGAAGCAAGTGGGTTATGTAGAAAAAAAAGAACGATTTGTTAACGCTATAATACAATAGGCAATTTATTAATTTATTTATGTATTTAATTATTTATTTATTGTGTATTTATTTATTTATTGTGTATTTATTTATTGTGTATTTATTTATTTATTATAACTCGACTAAGAACAGTCTGAACTTTTCAGGCGAAAGAATGAAACTTAAGTTTGAAAGTAAAGTATGCAAATGTTCTGCAGTTTTTGGAAAATTCAAAATTTTAATGAGTCTTTCTTAAAAAAAAACTAAATTGGGGGCTCAAATACAGTTTATTCCAGTTTTCTTTCAATTCGAAGCGGCCTAGTTCATATTGCTTTCATTGGAGAAACTCTTTGTCATGTTTACAAAGATCTTGCAGATAATAGACCTATGTATGAACTCAGGATAAATTTTTGTTTTTTGTCGCTTAATGAGCTTATTTTCTTCGTTTCTCCAAGGGCACCCTAAGAGGCGAATAGGAATATAAGTTTATTGTTTATTGTTTATTACAACGAATCGATTAAATAGACATAGTTGGGTAGGTTGGTCCCACACATGCAAACAGAGAGCAGCTAATACTTGATGCTTAAAGTGCTTATCAGTTGTCAATTATGAATTGATCACCACTTGTCGGTGTCATCGTTGCTGTTTAGGAGACAGGGCATCATGACGCACTTCTCGATGCGCACGCGATCCTTGCACTTGTAGCTGAGGTCCGTGTTGAGCAGGGTACGAGTTCGCTGGCGCACCGAGTTGTCGCCACAGCTGGCGGTGCAGGGCGTCCAGGCGGACCACTCGGAGTAGCGGCACTCGTCGCGCGGCTCCAGCGGCTGCAGCTTGGCCGGCACATGGCGTCGCTCGCCAAAGGAGCCGCTCACCGAGTACATGTCGTCGCAGCGTTGATAGCATCGATCGAGTCGCACCAAGTGCTTGGGACACTGCTTGCCACCGTATTTGGGTGTGCGGAGGACACGACGCGTCTTCAGCTGGACACCGTCGCCACAGGTGGCATTGCAGCTGTGCAAGATCCACTCGGAGACGAGGCAGTCCACCCGTTGGGGCTGCTCCGCGTGGAGGCGTTCGCTTTGCAGCTCCTGCTTGTGTCGGGGCAGGCGACAGGTCTCCTCGCACTCCTCCTTGGACTTGAACTTGTTCTGGTTCTGGTCACAGCGATCCGACCAGTAGATGCCGCACTGATCACTCACATGATCGTAGTACCAGTGGTTGACCACGTCGCTGTCCCGACAGTGACTATCGCGCAGGGTTTCATAGCAAAAGTGGGGCACGATGGTGTCGCAGCTGGGATTCGTGCAGTTGACCTCCTCCAGCAGTTTGATGTGTCGGCACGGATCACTGCCATCGTCATTGGGATCGTGTACGCCATAGACCTCGTTGTTGTTCCACACCTTGCGCATGCGCTGTCGCCGGCCGGTTCCCCCACAAGGTCCCAGGCAGGGCGAGAAGTCCGACCAGGGCGAGACCCCGCAGACGGGCGGAATGTAATCCTCGCTGTGCTGGCTGTAGCTCTGAAAGTTGCGAAAGAGCGAACGCTCCTGGGCGGAGCCGGACTGCTCATCCCCTCCCTCCGGCTGGGCATCCTCGGGCTCACCCTCGCCGCCTCCCTCGTTGCCAATCTCGCCGCCACAGTCGCTGGCCTCACACGCCTTCGTCTCCTGGAGACGCGCCTTACTCGCCTTCTGGCACTTCTTCTTTGCCCGCCGATTGAGATAATGGCGGGTGCGGATCATCTCACCCGTTCCACACGTCACCGTGCACGAGGACCACTCGCTCCAGTCGGACAGGCCGCACTCGGGATCAGTGCCCGGCAGCTCTGCCTCGGGCTGACCTCCCTCCGGCATCTCCTCGTTGAACGTGGCGCACTTGCGACCCATGCAATGCTTCTCCTCGCGCAATGCATTGTTGCATCTGTGGCGCTGTTTTTAAAAAGGAAACGTAAAAAAAATATTTAAGTGAGAAAATCAAAAATCACAGGCTTTTAAGATATTACTTTTTTTTTTGATAATTAATATTAACTACTATTATTAGATATAATCCTACTAAATCGCAACAAGATCGGACAGATAGAAAGGTGGTAATGGCTGATTTAAGTTTTGAAGAAATGAAAGTGCCCAAAAGTATGCAATAAAAATCATTGCATATTGTTTGAAAATAAGTAACAGGTATCTAACAGTCAGGTGCTCGACTATAGTCTTTACCGCTTGTTAATTTTTATTTTTCAAATTAAAACTATTTATATTAATGATATGTTCAACTTAGTGGTAAATAAAGTGAAGAGAATGAATCTTACCATAGCCACTGTTGGATTCTTAAACTCTCGCGTTCTGTACTGCTTGCCAGGTCCACACTTGGCGCTGCATTCATCCCAACGACTCCAGGCGAGCGTGGCACACTCCGGCGGTATTTGTTCCGCTTAAGGATTACCATTAGAGTGGTCAATAAATAAGGATTATATTTAATCTGAGACTTACCATCGGCTGTTTCGCAGTTCTTCTCGTAAAGACGACGCCTATTGATGTGCAATGTGGCCAGAGGCTTCATTTCTGCTCCAGTTGGATCGTAGAAGGGCGATCGAGGATCATTTGGGAAATTGGACTTGATGCGGCGCACAACGTCAGGTGGCACTTGGGGCTGATCCGCGGACTGTAAAATGGATATGTTCATGTCAACTCAATTGTTAAATATTATAGGATCATAGATTCCTTACCATATAGGATGGTCCACTATCGGTGCCCGCGTCCCATGGATACAGATTATGCACTTTGTTCTCGACCCAAGAGCAGTTGGGCAAACAAAGCTCCAGTCCGGAGACGCCCACAATCCAATCGGGCGACGGATCCACCATGGATACCAATGAAATGAGATGATGATTGGAGTCAACGCGAAACACGGCAAATGTCTTGCCCGTCACATTGGGAAAGGCGATTCCACGGGCCTTGATAATAGTCCTAATGTGCTCGCTCTGATCCTTCAACTCACTCTCCAGGGTGCGAGTGGATCCATGCTCGGCCACCTCGCGCAATCCCTCGCTGGCCAGTTCGCCATACTGCCAGAAGCGATAGTCGATGGTGTGGGAGGCGCCGATGATGTCGCTGAATCTTGTGCGCCAGCTGTTGGCGGGAAAGTCCTTGGGATGCGTGTGACGCGACCATTTACCCTCAAAAGTGAGCTGCAAGTGAATAACAGAGGATTCAATGGCTTAATATAATACTTGAATAGAATTCCATTTGTGGACACTTGTGATGTACATATATCTAAACTGTGAATCGAGTTTACAATCGAAATGTAAAAATCAAAAATAAAATCCAATTTTCGATTAATCAGCAAATAATTACGATATAGCAAACTGGCTTAGTATTGACAAAGTTATGGCAATTTGAAGAAATTAAAAACAAATAATATAAAGATAATCATGAAAATGAATGTATATCCGCTCTGTAAATCGAGTTTAGATAAAATTATTCATGTAAATCGATTTAAATAACACGATATTCCGTCAAAAGAATATCGAATTTTTGTACTCGACAATAACTTTAGAGATTATCAAGTTGTAATTTAGAATAACTTTTGAATTAATCTTTAGCTTTTAACTTTTATATAATCGAGTTGTCGATATTTCATAAAATTTTTACATCAATACTGTACACTGGTAAAAAGTTTTAGTTCTCGAAGCATTTTTTGGAAAATAATCTTAGTTTTGAAAAAATATTCTTAATTTTATAACTTTTTTTTTTAAAATGCGTCGAAAGCCAAAAATTCTTAAAAATACAAAAAAAGTGTATTATTTATAATAAAAATAAATTTATAATAATCATAAATTTGAGTATCTCTTTTTTTAAAAGTGTATACCTCATATTTGGCTTCATCGCAGGCACAGCAGGGATCCACAATGCTGGGCTGGGTGTTGATATCGTCCACCTCCTCCTCGCACAGGCGCTTGGTCAGCAGTCCATCGTCCATGAACCAAACATCGCGATGCTGCATCACCGTGGCACGCAGCAGGATGCAGCCCTGGCCAGGCGTCGACGGTGCCACCCAGACAACATCCACATGCGTCTTCAGATTCGTGTTTGTGTTCTCCACGACGTTGGCACACCGCGGACTGAAGCGAGTCTCGGACAAATCGCTGATCTCAAAGGCACCCATCGCATTGGAATCGTCCTCGGCATCCTCATTCTCCATTTCCAGTGCGAGCATGAAGCTCACAAAAGACAATCCCGAATAGGCATTCAAAGTGACTGTAAAATGGAGTTAAAACTCAGACTGGAATATTTTTATTTTCATTTGTACTCACCATTGTATTTCTGGCCGGGCACATAGCTCTGTGCATTGTTTGCCACGTTGAGTGCAAAATTATCATCCACTGGCGACTTGGCGGCTGTGGCGCCCTGAGGCACGCGATTGCAGCCCTGGATTTGTGGCAAGTTGCATGTGAATGCCAGCAAAACGATAAGGCATAGAAATCCACACATTGTGGCACTCTTCACTCTCTTTCGCCCTCTTCCTTTTAAATTTTTTGCTTTATAGGCTGTAATTAAATTGTCATTTAAAATGTTTTCTATATTTAGCTATGGGTTATTTGAGTAGCTTAGTAATTATATAATACACGTGTTGGATATCAGAAATTATGTAGTTAAAGTGGAAACTTTTTTCTTTTTAGACTATTAATATAAACTATTAACAACGTTAGTAAATTATTAAAAATACTATCGAATCTTAATGTAATTCTATTCTAAAAATTCTAGATATTTCTTTTTCAAAACAGCTTTGATCATTTTGCTCCCTTCAATTATTAAAACAAATTTTATAATATTATTGTTTGATCTCAATATTAATCCATTCTGAAACTTTTAGTAAATTCTTTCACTGGGCTTGTTGCTAGGCAATTTTGATCATATTTTCTATCCCGCTGTAAAGAATACATATGTAATTCCGGAAACCATTTTGTTTTCCATTTCAAAGCTCGTGGGATCTTTTAATTGCTTTCAATATGATCGGTTGTATCGAATGTCAATGACAAACTCAGCTGAATATAGTTGGGAATGTCACTCAATTGCAATTGGTCTTGACATTGCCATTGTTTTCATAGAAAACTGGGGTAATTAATATAGGCATTTCATCAGTTATCTCTAACTGTAGAATCGGTGTATACTATTTATTGACTCGTACACTTTCTATTTCATTGACAATCCATTGCCAAGCGGAACCTAAACTGAATATTGTGTGAATGTTGAGACCCTCTAGGCAACCGTACTGACTATATAATATAGTCCCTATTATAGTACGTCACTGATTAAATTCAATTGAAAATGCGCCGAGCGTCATTTAAAATATATGCAAAACAAGCAAGCAAGCAAGACTGCTCAACTAAAAGATACCCTGCTATCAGATCTACATGTAGACAATTGTTTATTAATGAATTTATGCATTTATAAACGAAGTATTATTATTAATCCTATATTATAAATGACGAACTTGACGTACAAACTTGATATTTAAGTATCAAGTATTGAAATGTACAGGGTATAAAATGAAGACGAGTCGAGCAACAGCAATAGCGAAAGCAATTCTAATAGAGAAACATCATTAAAATCATTTTTAAGGTTTCACTTGGCACTTGCGACCCCAACACAATTCACAATACACATGGAAACTTACATATTTTCAGCGAAGTCTGAAACAATTCGTCAAACTTAACAAATTTTTGCAAGGAAATTTACAAGTTTTCATAAATTATTTAATGTGATTTGTGTCTTTAGATTTCTTGATTATACATTTTGTTTTTATTTGAGGACACTCAATTGCACATTTAATTCATAGTTATTCAAAGTATTCACAACCGTCGCGTCAAGCGTTCGAAAAGCAACTGAAATGCAAATTGCACGACGATTGTGGCGATAATCGACAGTGGCAATTTGACAGTCGGGGGTGGATGAGGAGAGAGGGCGGCAATGAGAGAGCAATAGGGAATGAGACAGATGGGACAGTGAGAGCAACAACGCTGCTTTTATTTGGTGAGCTTTGCTGCTCTGCTTTATTCTGTTTCCCTGTGTGTCCCGTTTCGCATTTGTTTACGTTTTGACTCTTTGCGCCTTTGTTTTTATGCGCTTATTCTAAACAATCCGAAAAGAGACCGCATGTAAAATGCGCTGCTCTGTGCACTGTGGTTAAGCATAGCGAGAAACTAGCGTTCTCTTCAAATTGCCAATCATTAAATATATTTATCGGTCTATTAATTTATTTTCCTTTTTAAAATTTAATTTACCATTTGTTCCTAAACACATATCCACACAGCTCAGTAGATCGTATTTTTAAATTTTTTTAGCTTCCCTTTAGAATTATAACTAACTAGTATAATCATTTAAAGCATGCGGGAAAGGCTATAGTCGAGTTACCGAACACAAAATACCCGTTACTTATTCCAATAAATATAAAGTATTTTTTATTGCATACTTTTTGGCACTTACAATGCTTAAAAAATTACATCTCCCATTACTACCGTTCTATTTGTCTGATTTTGTTGCGTTTAAGTAAAAAAACGTATTGTAGTATTTAAAAAATACTATGATATGGACTTACGCGATTTGTGGAGGCGGAAAAGGGCGTGGAGAGAATTGAAAACAAACTGCTTGGGGCTTATAGAATTCAGTGTACCAAATTTTGTTGCTCTAGCTCCTTTAGTTTCTCTATTAATCTAATAATGCAAGAAATTTATTGTTTTTTTCTTTTCAAAGATATTAATTTGATTAAATAGTTACTGGATATGTATACAGGGCTGCCCATATTCGACGGACCCATCTGACAACTCCATAACTTTTGACAGAGATGTCAGATCGCTTAATGACATACCGCGTTTGAAGCGTCAGTCCAAGCAGATTTTTACCATGGAACAATACACGCCACGCGAGCGCTCTGAAATAGTTGAAATTTACATTCAACAGATGACTAGCAATTTTAAAAACAACATTATCATGTCCGATGAAGCCCATTTCACATTAAATGGGACCGTAAATAAGCAAAATTGCCGGATTTACGCCACTTAAAATCCTCAGGAGATTGAAGAAGTGCCTCTTCATGACGAAAAAGTCACAGTTTGGTGCGGCGCACAGTGGGGCCATTGCTGATTTTACGTTGCAAAAATCGTAACTTTTAAACCAAATGAGATAATCGAATAATTTTGATGGCATATGGTAGATAACTCTTCAAGCTATGAAATTGGCACTTAAAAAAGGTGCCACGCCCCCTAATTACTTACTTACGGGCTATCAAAGTTGAAATTTGTGAAATTTGAGAAAAAAATAAATTTTATGGCACCTAAAAATAATTTTTTTTTTAAATTTTTGATTTTTTTGTTTTATTTTTAAGGTTTTTATATTTTAAAATTATTTTCAAAAAATTTAAAAACAATTTTTTTTTTTTCAAAAAATAATTTTTTGTTTTTTGGTGTGAATTATCAAAATTGCATATT
>JBAMBJ010002409.1:0-15759 GCA_037043495.1 Drosophila recens
TATATTGTAGAAGCGCCATTGAGCCCAACGTCCAATATAAAATAAGTATGTAATAATAAACTGGGCGACTCCATAAAATGGCCATTGACTGCAAACATTTTGCGGTCGAAGCGGTTGAAATTGTCTCCCTCTGCCCCCTGTCCCCCCTCCATTTGACACCCTCCCTCTGTCCGCCTGTCATTGGCCAGTGTAAATAAGCAAATATGCATAAATATTTTGTGGTTTTATGTGCAATTAACACTTCGTAGGCTCTTTTGATTACTTCTCCTGCTCCTGCTGTCAGCTTAAACTTTCTGTTTCTTCCAATGTATTTAATTATCGATATTAATTTTATTGATTACTGCAATATTGTAATGCTCCACAGATTGTAAAATCTAATGACTATTATTAAAAAATGGGAACGATAAGGTGAAAGGTGAAAATTAAAACATTTTTATTGAGCTTGGAAAAATCATTTCCCTGGCTGGGATTTACTAAGTTTGCGTGGAAATGACTTTTTAAAGCTTAATCGATAATTGGCTCACTGGTTTTAAAATTTCTTCTTCCCCTAAGTAATTTTATTTTGCTAAATCATTATATGAAGTGCTGTCACTGTAAGTTTAAACATTTCTTACATATGAAATAAGATTATAAACTTTGCCTCCATTCATAAAATAATTGTAAAATTTTCTTTGTTATTTTAGAAAACGAAAGCTGTGATACAGACAATTAAAAATTCACATCTATCCTATTGAAGCTCAATTCAATTCAAAGATTTTCGATACATTCAAATCGATCAATTTTATTTTTATAGCTGTAAAAACCATTTAACAAAAAAACGAAGTATGCACAATTATAATTTAAGACTGAAAGTATAATTTAAAATATACAAAAATAATAAGGAATATCATAGTAAGTAAATTGTGGCCAAATGATGTCATTGTACAATTATGCCTCGAGAAATTCAGCTGTTTAACAATTTTAATGGGCTTTATTGACTGACGCCAAAAAGCGGGCAATACTTTTTGCAACTACGTCGACGTCGACTGCTAATGAGTCACACTCTCTCTCACTCTCTCACTCTCTCCCTTTTTCGCTGCTGGCGCTTTATTCGGCTGCAGTTGATTTTCAATTTAATTTAAAGCACGCGAAATGAGCGCTCATTTATTAAATGGCTTGGATAAGCCGACATAACGGTGAATATATATACACTATATAATATATATATCGTATAATATAAGTACGCGCGATATAAATATTTTTTTAAACATATATATATATTTTTTTTGCCGCAATGGCACAAAATCATTTTCCCCAATTGGGCATAAGTCCTGCGGCTTGCTGTCCCACTCTGTCGCTGCCCTCTCGCTCCCTCTCCCTCCTTCAGTCTGGCTCCCTCGCGAGTGTGTTGCAAATTGAAACACTCGCAGTCGTTGCACGGATCTCAGCCAAGTCGTTTTCATTGCGTGGTTGCCACTGCCCGTGGCACTTATGCAGTCCACTCTCATTCATGAATGCATTTTACATGGACATGGCCAGGAGTGAGAGGGCGTAAAGGGAAGGTAGGTAGGTAGGTAGGCAGGTAGGCAGGTTGGGGGTGAGGTGTTTCGGCAATTTAACAGCATTTACTGTAACACGTGTAATTATTTCATGAGATTTATCTGCAGCACATTGGCCACAAGCTGCCACTGCCACTGCCCCCGTTGCACTTTGGTAAATGCGACAAAAATTCCAATTGCGAAGCGTGCGACGAACCGCAGCGCAAACAAAAGTATGCCTCCAGGCTATATATGTATATGTATCTGTATGGGGCTGGGGCATGCCACAAGTGACCACAGGACAGCAGCAGCAGCAGCGGCAGCGGCAGCATGCATAAACCAGACAGCATCTTACGGACTTGGTTTACATTTTGCGACTGTTGTTTTATAGTTGCAGTCTCTGTAGTCGTTGTTGTTGTTGCTGCTCCTCTGATAAGCTGCCACGCGACGTGGCACGCATCCATTTGCCTTTACCGAGTTACCGTTGCCGTTACCGTTACTGTTGCCGTGGACCTGTTTCATTTACTGTCCTGCCTGTCTGTCAGTTTTGTGGCTGCCATCTCGCGCATTCGTGCGTCAACTTACAAGGCGCACGCAGCGCCATCTGTTGTGCTTTATTTGCGTTAAAATGATTGGATGCACGTCATATCTGCGACTGTCCTTTCTCCCTCTCCCTCTCTCTCTCTCACACTCTCTTGCCCTCTTAGAACTGCCTGGCGTTGCCAGCTCGTAAATTCTTTTGCACGGCCTGCGATAGGCGCATTTATTGTTGTTGCTCTTGTTGCTGTTGTGGCAGGCATTTTCAGGTGCTTTATGGTCCTTGCCGCGTGCGGCTGTTGCATATTTAATATGCAAAGCCATGGGCTCTCTGCTTCACGCTAGAAGCAGAAGCAGAAGAAGAACTTGCAGACGCTGCAACAGCACACAAAACAACAAAAAAAAACGTTGCATGCCTCGAGTCCAGCCCAATGTGGCACGCCAGTGTGTTATCAGTTTTTGGTAGAGCTTTTCTTCTTCTGCTTCACCTTCGTCTTCTTCTTGTTATTGTTATTGTTATTGCTAGTGGCAGCAACTGTGGCAACTCTGCTCGTGCGTTGACAAAACTGCACTGTGCGAAATTTTTTGTGGCGAATTTATTTTTTTGACCGGATTAAATCTGGCGTAATCTCATCATTTCGCTTTGCAGAATTATTGCTAATCAATTAGTCTTCTTTAATTATTCTTTTACTATCAAATTATTAATTCGATAAAAGCATAGTTATTTTGTTTCTATTCAAAATGCTAGTCAAAATGGTGTAATGATCCTTAGTTTAGCTAAAACTTTTAAAGTATTCAGAATCCTGATTTAAACATTAAATACTGATAGTAAGAACAATACTAACACATCTCGGGCATCCCAAAACTTTAAAAAGATTAAACATGTTTAAGTTTTTAGTTAAAATTTTATTTTTGAAATTTAAACGTCTTTCTGTTAATCTAAATAAATTTATTTTTCAGTGCTTACGGTGTAATTCAAAGTAAAAAATTACTTTACCAAATTTCAATTTCCTTACTTTTAAAAATAGTGAAGTTCAAAAATCGTTAGACTGAATATAAAAAAGAAAAACAAAACATATAAATAAAATAAGTTAAATAAGCGATTTTAGTATTTTATATTGAATATTGTATGTTTCATATTTAATAATTGTTGGCTGAATAATTTCTCAGTCAAATTAAATATTAAAAAACATCACATTGACTGTCTTTTTACACAGTAAATTCGTTCATGCGACCCTTGACTCAGAAAATTTTGGCGTAAGCAGCCGTTGTTACTTTTAATTCTACTTAAACTCAAGAGATTTGCTTGAAAAACAAAATACAGTCAGCTAGGGAAATTATTTTATTCCATTTACATAGATTGTCGTGCAACACTTCTCGCAGTGCAGAAGGGGCCAGTGTTGTGTTGAGGAAGCTCATCAAAGCGGATCTGGCACGCGTTGGCATGCAAAACTCTTTGGCTCATCTCCTAAGCCTGGCCAACAAGTTGGGCATCTGTAACTGTCACCTGGGCCTACTACCTGGTCATGGCAGGCAGCATGTCACCAAAAAAGGCTGAGAGATGCAGCCCTCTTGTCTGTCTATCTATCTCTCTCTCTTACTCACTCACTCACTTAGTCTATCTCTCTGCTCTCTGGCTGTGCAATGCCCGGGAGGATTTTCAATTTTACTGCATCATAAATTAAATTACCTCTTTCGATGTGCAATGTGCGAGACCTGGGCCCATATTTCGTTTTGGGGTCCGGGCAACAACATTTTATGACCGCAAAAGAAACGCAACAAGAAAGCGGTCAGAGTGTACAGAGGTCGGAGGGGACAGACCTTTGACTTGCCAAAAACTGCCAAAGGTATGCGCAAAAATGCACAAACCAAAAACGCAGGGAAGGGATTGTGCTGGGGGTCAGGAGAGGGGCATGGGTTGGGGGGCATGGGCAAGGCAATTCCCAAACTGCAGCAGAAATGTACAACAAGAGCCGCAGACAACGAGCAGCAGGACGAGTGCTGCGATGAGCACTAAAAATGCAACATTACGTATACGCAGTGGTGCACCGCCAAAAAAGCCAAACAACCGACAACAAAAACCAACTCAAACCCCCCTCAAATCCCCACTCATCCTCCCACCCTAATGCTCGATGGCTTCTAATGAAATCAGTAATGTTGCAAAATCTTTCTTATCTTTTCTTTTTTTGTCGGATTTTCATTCCCTTTTTTTTCTGTTTTCTGTTTTCATCACAAAAATATCACGTATTCGACGTTTCGTTTGATTTGTGTTGTGTTTGTTGCTTGTTTTTGCTCGGCTGCGTTTCTTTTTGAGCCAAACTTGTACACACAGGAGTCCATTAAATTTAGCCAGCTTTGATTTCCGAGTGGGAAGTGGAAAAAAAAACGAAAAGTCGCGACTAATTTATGTAATTTGGCTAAGAGGCAAATGTTGCGTCTCTCTGTGGCTCAAAAAGGGCCAAACAATTGGCGTGCATCCATAACGAGCAGCGATTGAGCCATATGCATGAAGAAGAACTTCTGACCTAGCCTGGCCAATATAACCAACGTTACCAATTCCCGTACGATGCCGTCGGCATGCTGATGAACCAAGTTGAGGTCGCCTCCATTGTGGCCATAATTAAAATTACCTCGTTTACCTGTCACGTGTGTGTGTGTATCTCTATCCATTTGTGTGTGTGTGTGAATGTATGTACTTTGGTTTTGTGGTTTTGTTGTTGACGTATTTTTTGGTTTATTGCCTTGCATTGCGGATGCGGCCCACACACCTGCGCCTTGGGCAACTGCCAAAAATTCTAATGCCCATCTCCCCAAACGCTCTCTAATGGCCCCGGCTTTACATTTTGGCCAACACACGCAATGGACCCCTTATTCTAACCACTTCTCTCCCTCTCTTTATTTTATTTCTGTTTTGTGTTTTGTTTTTTAGTTGTTGTTTTTTCTGTTTTGCTTTTTATTTTATTGCTGTCTATTTTGTCGTCGTTTTGGGCCCCTTTGTTTGATGAAATATGATTGAGTTTGGAGTTTTCGAATATCTCTTGGCCAGCCAGTTAGCCAGCATGTTGCCAGTCATTTAGCCGTTTAAATTGGCTTCAATTGAAGCTGTGGATGGCAACATATTTGCATATCCAAAACTTGTTGAAAATAAATGTTCCTTGCAATTTCAAATTTCAGTTATTGAAAGCTGTCAATATGAGGAACAGACTTCAATCGAATATTGAATATATTAAAGGCGTCTACAGAAATGAAGTGAAGCAAAGAAATTGAAATGATTTAACTGATTGTACTTAACACAGTAAGCATAAATTTATATGGTTCTAGAATTTTAAAACTTATTTAAAGATGTTAAAACTATTTCCTATGTTGATTTGCTTCTCACTTTGTATTTTCTCTTATTTTCTTAAACTTTTATATTCTTCTAGATCTGTTATTTGACTTAGCATTTAAGTTAACTTCTAGTTTCTGCTTCTGTTGTCGATTTTCTCGTTACTTACTTTTATTTCATGTTTGTTACGCACATCGTTTCTTACTGTGTATCATTAAGATTAATTTAAATTTCTTCTTAAATACCTTCTCAATTCGCTATTACTTAACTACCTCCTCTGTAACTTGACATTATCAACATTTTTCTTATCGCTTCTTAATTTTCTTTTTACTTTGTGGATATTTTAATTTGTATTCAATTTTTGCTTTACGATTTTACAGTTTCCTACAAATTTTTCTTTACATTTTACTTTTATTTTTGCATCTTTTAACGTTGTTCCTGCCTTATTTCTCTCTTCTTTTCCGTTTTCGCTTCTATTCCTGACCGAAAATCTAGCGCTTTCACGTTGTCACTTTTTCCATAACATATTTTGGACTATACAAAATATACATAAATGTTATGAGAGATTTTAAAAGTATTTTTTAATTATTTATTTTAGCAGGCATTTTGCAAACACACATAAATCAGTTGAGTTTAATTTTGTTTGCTGGCTCTGACATGCATTAAAATTATGAAATGCCCCCAAAAAGTAGGCATTTCGAAAAGTGATTGTGCCCCAAGCTGAATGTACTCGTATTTACAAACGGATACATGGGGTATTGGGCATGTGAATGGGGCACCGTTAGACATGGTCGTAGTCAGCATGAACATTAGGGGTTAAGGGGCAGATGTAAACATATTTTGGATATTTTTATATTTAATGATTTGGCTTTTAATATGTTATTCTTAAAAGAAGCAAGAAAAAATATAAATACCAGGAAATTAAACCGTAACCATTACCGTAACCATAACCGTAACTGTTAACCGGTATTAATCGATTGAATTTGACAACCGTAATTGCAAACGTTACCGGAAGAAAAAACTTTTTTACTATACCGATACCGCAAAGTCGAATTTATTTCAACCGAAATAATCGATTCAACCATAATGGTTGATTTCGGTTTGGTCAAGCATAAAACTTTAATATATTTTTAAGATGTTATCCTGGTTTTCAAAAGTAAATTTGATTTTCATATCTAATTCTTATATTGGTCTCCATAAGCAGATTTTTGTTTTTGAATATTTCTGTTACTATTTTTGTTTTTATCATATTTTTTCGAAACCGATAACCGAAAACCTAACTGAGAACATTACCGAAACCGTTACTGATAGCGATATTCGTTTCGGTTTTATCCCTAATCACTGCGGACGGCAGTCCGCGCTAGTGACGAAAGCAGCACGAAGGGTTAAGTACTATGCGATAATGTGAGAGTATGTTATATAATTTTTCCCAGTCATTTACTAATTGTTTTTTGTCTTTTTTATTTATTCATTAATAATTATAATTATTCTTTCCTCAATAATTCAACGCTAAAATTTTAAGTGTTCAATTGTGTGTGTAATTGGTAAATTATTATTTATTATTATAAATTATTTATATCATTATTTTTATATAAACAGCATGATTACGAAACTGTCTTTCTGATGTCGGAGCTCATATCAGCAGTGACTGCATTCAATGGAATTTTAGCAGACCCCCCTGCGAGTACACCTAACTACGCGCCTGTATTTTGTTGCCATTGCCATTTCTTGTACAAGTATTTTTGATAACACTCGTGCCACGACAACTGCGTGAGCAGATCATGCGAATGGGGGGAAAGGGGGCTGAATATATGAAATGTATGAAATATTTTGCAGGTTGATATCGTCGCCTAGCTTTTCTTCTACTATTTTTTTGTGTCTTCCCATTGTTGGTGTTGTTGTTGTTAAGGGGCAACAAACCAAATCGTGAGAGGCTCTTGCAAATGCCATGCAGCTAAACGATTTACTGGCTATAAGAGACAGTGGCGTCGGTAAGGGGAGGGTAGTTGGGAGAGGGGTTTTGGTGTGTTCGAGTCTGCCAACAGCTGTGGTTACTGGCCATGTTCTTCCTCTAGCTCTTCCTCTTGTTGTTGTTGTTTCTGTTGTTGTTCGTTGGTTCGGTTTTTGTGCAGTGCGTCCGTCGCGTCCGTCCGTCTGTCCGCAGCTGCAGCTGAAGCTATTTGCAACAAAATGGAATGGAATATGGGTCAAAGTGCAGTTGAATGTCCTGAACATCCGCAATGCTGTAGTTTGACTTTTTCCACAATGTAGTATGTGTGTGTGTGTGTGCACTATCTCTCTCTGTAAGTGTAAGTGTAAGTGCGAGTGTGTGTGTGTGTGTGTGTGTGTGTGTTGGTATGCAAGGGAATTGCATTCAGGAATATTTTACGTTTTACGTTACATTTGCCATGTGCGCTCAATGAGTAAGTGTGTGAGTGTGTGTATAGATATATGTATATATATTATCATGTGTGTGTGTTCTGGACTTATACACAAGCCATTTTTTTTTAGGCCTGGGATTTTGCGATTTTGGGGCTCAGAACCGAAAGTTTTTCCACAGCAGCCTGTCAGCCGCTCTCAGGCTGAGCCTCGATCTGTCTGGATCGTCAGCTTTTAAGCTGCACTGTATATACAGTTAGCTACTGTCATACAATAAAATTTCAATAATTTCGCTTAAATTTTCGTTCATTTGTTTTTCATTTTTATTTCCTTCTTCTTCTCCTCCTATGAAAATTGCCGTAGCATGAGTACGTGCTACGTGCTGCCACGCCCCTTTTGATTTGTTCGCAAAAACTGTCCTTCAATTAGTGTTTGGTTTGTACTTCAAGTATGCAGACACAAACAATTTTTGTGTGTTTGTGGCCAGAGACAGCAAATTGCCAACGACATGTGTTGCAAATGTTGCAACTTGGGCAATCAGCTGAAGACGGACAAACCTCTCGTTTTGTTGTAGTATACCCTGTTAATATAATAACTTGGCAGGTGAGTATGTGGCACTAAAGGTTTTACTATGACTTGGCTATTGTCGTTTCAATGATTTGGTGTTTATATATGATAATATCATTTTACTTGGTATACTATTAAATCGTCGCATATCCTTAAAAATCATATCCTTAATTATTTAATAATTTCATTTGGACATATAAATAATTTGTTTGTTATTTGCTTTTAGTTGATGAAAATAAATTATAATAATATAATAATATTTATTTATTTTTAATATGTTTTTATTTATTTATATTTTTAAAATTTGATTTATATAATTATGAATATTTACAAAAATCTACGTACAGGATATTTTCGATTTCAAACTTATTTATTTGCAGCATTACTTTGTTTATTTGTTGGCCTTTGATCAAATATCAAACTACAAATTAGCCAAGACTTTGGTAGACTGACGCCAGTTGGCCTGGACCGTGGTCCGTGGTTCTTGGTCCTTGGTCTACGTCTACGTCTAATTTCAAAGTTTTACCGGGTAATTTTAAAGATTTGTGTGCCGCAATCCATTAGCGAGAAATAAGAGGATGACAGGACAGCAGGCAAAACGCAATTGCCATGAACTGTAAAGTCGCAGAATATATTCGAATTATACCCATTGACTTGACAGAGACGGTTTTGGCTTTGGCTTTGGCTTCGGTTTTGGCCATTGGCCGCTTTGTCGGCTGTTTAAATGTGCCCCATAAATAAGACGATAAATGAATAGTTCTCCCAAAGACACACCCCATTGAAATTGCCGTGCGCTATGTTGAACAAACAAGAGCATAAATTTAAGACTCTCACTCCCTCACTCTTTCACCGCCTCACCTTCCACCTCATGTCAATCCTTCACCTCTTGCCACCCCCTTAACTGCAATATGTTGCCTGTAATGTTGCCTCTTATGACATTCCCTTTACCTTCCTTCTGTCCTTCTGTCCTTCGGCCGTGTTGTCCTGCAGTCTTTCTGGCCAGCTGTCATTTGTCATTGACTGAAATGAAGTGCGTCAATGGATCGCTTTTTGGCTAGTACAAGTACTCGTAGTTCTAGTAGTTTGGCCAGCATTATGGAGTGCCAGACATGCGACTCCGTATTAGTTTTGACAGTGCTTTGAACTGGTAATCAAGCTCCTTAAAATGTTGGGAAATCGGCTATAATATAAACTAATGTTTACAGCGAAAAGTTTTCCTATTACACCTAAATCTAAACCAATTATATCAAACAACTTTTGCTATGAATAAGTTTAAGATTTCAAGTAATATATGAGTAAATATGATCAGTATCTATCTGTCAGAGTTCACAGATTCTTACATTAAAACATAGTTTGAAAAGCCTTTTTAATTTTTTCCGATTCAAAAACCCCTTCTCTGTGACTCATCAGGTCGAAATGCTTTATACATAAAAGCTGCTTCAAAAATATTAAATTTTACAAAAAATAACGCTTTTATTAATTAATACTGTAAGACGTAGAGTAATTCGTATGCTATATGTATATGTATATTTATTTACCTATTTTTCAATTATTCTATTTATTTAAGTATTAAATTTTTTAGGTTGTATCAACAGAATGCTTGTGTTCTTTTTTCTTTTTAAAATAATACTCCTACCATATTCTACTAAACATCTCACTTAATTTTGGCTCTTTCAACACGAGACTAAAGCTGAATTTCGTAGATAACGCGATGAGGTCACAAATAACTAGTAATCTTATGGATTAAATATTGTAATTGTGTTCTTACACTAAGTTCACAGATCAAGTTGAAGTGCCAAATAAATACAGGAAAGTCGCAACTAGATAAAGTTGCAAAGTTGGCTTAATTTAGAACTCAAACTGCAGCTGGATGAGGATGAGAATTTAAGTAGTGATCAATTATGAAGCTCACATCTGCAACACTTCAGCTTAGAATCTATTAACGTGGCAAATTTCAAATGAAAACTTTTGCACACACTCAGAAAAGTTCAGGTTCATTTTCATTTTGAGTTTTTCTTTTGTTTTCTCAGCTGCTGATGATGTGGGAGGTCAGTTCAGTTGATTCTCTGACTTGTGGCATATGCAGCAGATTAAAAGTCGATTTGACTAGTATGTGTGTAAGTGTATGTGTGTGTGTGGATGATTTATGTGGCAAGGGTTAAGCGCTGGCAGCCAATTAAAACACAGTCAATGAAAGCCAAGACAAAGGTCTCAAACATTACGCATACGCCATGTGAGACGGACAAAGTGTTAACGAGAGACCGAAAACGAAACGAAAAGAGTGAGAGACTGAGACCAAAAACTGTCAACAAGTCTTTTTCGGCTTTTAAAAAATGATTGCAGTATAGAGGAGGCGTTTCGGGGCGGCAGAGGGAGAGGGGGCGTGGCTAAGGGTCGGACGAAACGGTCGCTGTCAAGCGGCTTATGGCAGTTACTTTGCACCTTTTAGAGCAGCTTATGGGGGCCAAGAGAGAAAGAAGCCTAGTCAGTGCAGAGTCAGTCAACTTGCAACAAGCCGAAGGTGCAACTTGGTGGACGACGCGCCGTTGCCTGGGCAAAATTCGTAGCTTCATTTTAAGCTGCGTTGAGTAATTGCGCGGGAAAAATGCGCAAATTGAGCGCAAGACCAAAAGACCCAAAACAACCTAAGCCCCTCACTCAACCTCCCTCCCTTACCTTCCCATCACAGTAGCAGGCAAAAGTTCGTTGTCGAGTGTGTTTACTTTACGAGTTGCAAGTTGCAAGTTGCGTTTTGCGTGCGAAAAGTTTTACTTACGACTTGTGCATAAATGCAGTCATTGCAGTTGCAGTTGCCTCTCCTTTTAACTCGTCTCTTTTACTCTCTTTTGCCGCATGCCACAGCGCCGCAGAGCTGCAAGATTGGCATGTAAAATATGCTAAAAGCATGCCATTTGATCAGCCACCAAAAGGGCTAAAAGGGGGCTGGAGGCAGAAGGAAGAAGGAAGGAGATGGAGCAACCAGGCGACGCTTTGTCGCGCTGTCAGATTTGTCAGAGATGCAAGCTGTGCCATTGGCACATGCTTTAAACGCATCGCTAGCCACATTTGTGTGTGAGTGGCAACATGTTGCCACACACATTTTTAATGATTTGCTGCAGAAATTCGACGAAATTTGCATTTTGAAATTAAATGCGAGCTTATTTGAGAACTAAGCGCTAACTTATCACTAACTATTTATTGAGCCTATCACTAAATATTTATTGAATCACTGTGTGACTCATAACAAAGTCCTGTGTTCCACATTAACAGCTCTAAGTAAATATAAGTAAATATTTAATTAAAAGTAGAGAACGTTGTTATTATTGAAGTGAAATACGTCCCAAAACCAAATTGATTTGCAGATTTTCTGTCGCATTTTGGCTTAAAAATTGTTGAACGGATTTTACAATAGTTTATTTTTGATATACATTGTTGGTGGATGTAGAAACAAGTTCAAAAAGTATTGTAACAATTTCAATAGGCCCATTGAACCTTTTAAGCACTGGGCCTTAAAGTTAATTTCAGCGATTTTAAAATGCAAAGTTATCAAATTAATTAATTTTTTAATTAATTTCAGTGATTTTAAAAGCTATGAAAGTTTAAAGTTAGTCGTTTTTTTACAAGTCAACATTTTTGTTTATATGGCCATCACTTGTGTACAAAAAAAAAAAAATGAACCGTCTTTTTATATTATTTATTACATAAAAAGTTGATTGTAAATAAAAATTGAGATATAAATTTAAATAAATATTATCACAAATATTACTTAAAATTGAAGAAATTCTTGAATTACTGCTCAAAATTATTGAAATGAGAGGGAAAACGGATAAGAACGAGAAGATTACATTCTCAATTGGTTACACTGTAATTTGAAGCTGATTTAAGCTTAGGCCAATGCAATGCGCCAAAATCTAATTTGGCAATAAAATTCCTTTGTTAATTTTGCTGAACGAAGTGGGCAAACTATCAAAAAGTTGCTAGTTGCTAGTTGCAAGTTGCAATACATACTTTTGCGGCAGACGCCCGATAATGCCTAAGCAGTCTGAAGGAAGGAGCCAAAGGAGCGAGGGAGCTGCAAGAGCAGATGAGGAAACTTTAAAACCAAGCAAACTATTTATAAATTGTGCAAAACTTGTGCGAAAACCAACAACAAAACTGGAATATCGCAGAGGCGGCGATTGTGAGAGAGGGGAAGGGCAGGGGAAAGGGGGGCTGCGTTGCAAGTGCGAGTTGCCAAGTTGTTGCTGCTGCGGCAGAGCGGCAAGCGGCAATTCGTTTAAGCCGCTTTACAGTCCGGCAATTTATGTACCATGGCCAAGAAAAAAATAAAATAAAATAAAATATAACAATTGGGAAAGGCTGCAGACGAGCTCCTGACTATAGAATACTCGCTACTTATTTAAATATGCACAAACTATTTTTTGTTGCACACTTTTAGGCGCTCACATTGCCTAAAAACATTAATTAGACATTACTACCGTTCTGTTCAGCTGATATTGTTAAGATTTAGTAGGATAATAGCTTATAATAGTAGTTAACGATAATTGACGGACAAACGCATGGACGGACAGACGGACATGGCTTTATCGACTCGGCTGTTGAAGCTGATTAAAATTATATATATTGAATACAGTCGGAGATGCTTCCTTCTCCCTGTTATATACATTTCAACAAAGCAATATACCCTTTGACTTACTATCTAAGTAACGGGTATGGAAATAAAGAAAACTTTGACTTAAACTATGCAATGGCAGCTCCTACTTCTCTACTTTCCTTTTGCCTACTTCTTTCTCCCATCTCTCTCTCTCTCTCTCTCTCTCCTGCCTTTGGCTGCAAATGCGTTTTGGCAAGCGTCGCCGGCATCGATGACGCCCAAAACTTGGTGGCGCTAAATGGCGGCTCCAGGCGCGTGTGCCACAAAAACTTAAGTGGCTTATGCGTTGGCCAAGCAACCAGCAACAACAACAATAACAATAACAACACCAATAACAACAACTGGTAGCGCCTCTGAATGTGGCATAAAGTATAAAAATGTCTGAAGTGCGTTGTGCATGGAAAAATAATGGGGCAAACGCTTGAGAAGCGTCTCAAAGTCTGCGGCATGAGTCCTTGGGCTTGCCACACAGCGAGAAAGCGACAAAGAAAGAGGGAGAGAGAAGGAGTGGCAAGAAGACTAAACTGTAACTGTGTAACTGTAGCTGTGGCAAAGCCAACGCCTTGTCATGTGGCACACGCAGCGCGCCAATCAATCAGCAGTCAGTTTCATTCATCGATGAGCTCATAACATAAATTTTCATAAAATGCGGTGACTCAAGTGCAGCAGGCGAAGGAGGAGAAGAAGAAGGAAAAGATAGACAAGAGTGGAAGTACACTTAGAAAAATGCAGAACGATTCCCCTCGTTTGTTTCAGAATTTGTGAAAAATGCAAAACGATTCCCCTCGTTTGTTTCAGAATTTGCTAAGAATGATTCTATATTTTTCTTACTTTTAGAAACGTTTTTTGAAAACATAAATAAGAGCAAAATTACTAAATTTAAAAAATTAAAACAAGCAGGAAAGGTTATAGTCGATTTTCCGACTAGGGTCACTTATTTAAATATTTTTAAAATATTTTTATTGCATACTTTTAGGCACGTACATTGCTTAGAAACTTAATTCAGCCATTACCACCTTTTTATTTGCTTGATCTTCTTGAGATTAGGTAGAATAATACCTAATAATACTCCGTCAGAATTTTTCAAACTATCCTGGAATGAACTTCAAGACCGCTCTTAAATTCCGATTTTTGTAGTTGCATCAAGAATTATTAGAATAATTTGTCTTTTGACACTTGATTTTACTCTCGGTGTAGATGCCAGAGATGGAAGAGGAGAAAGTCCAGTGCATAAGTAGCAGCGGTAGAAGGAGCCAGAGCAGAAACAGGAGCAGATACCAGAGATTATATCGGATAAGCAGCAGGAATAGGACAAGGAAGATGGGCACAAACAGGAGCAAGTGGTGCAGCATGAACAAGAGGATGAGCGAGAGGAAGTGGTAGAGGTAACAGCCATCTCATATGTGTGATAATTAGCTGCACACTGTGAGCCTGTGATGCCTGTGGAGCCAGCTTCATTAGCCAGGCCATTCTGCATAGTTAATCGTCGAGCTATTGTAATTACTTAAGCATTAACCATTGTTGCCACACTTGAGCGCTTCCTGGCGCCACACATACACCCGACACACACACACACAGACACAGTGACCAAGTTGCCTCGACAGTTGACTGCCTCCAACTTCCGGTTTGTCGTCGTAGCTTAATTAGGTTTTTGGACAGACGGACGAACGGCAGGCAGCTAGTGGCGCCACTGGCTGCTTGCCGCTCTGCCACTCAGCTACTGTGCCACTCTGCCACTTCTGCCACCTCTGCTGCTCTGCCATTTCTGCCTCTCTGCCAGAGTTGCCACAGAGCTGCCTCCTTGACCAACAGCGTCACATCATTATTTATGATCGAAAACGCGTTTTCGGCTTGCGGTTTTGCACTAAGGTTTCAGATTTGTTGTGCCCAACGAGGCATTAAAACCAATTGATTTATTGCTAAAACCGATCCTGAGCTAGCCGTCGCTTGTACCTACTCCTTCTCCTCTACCCTGCCCTCCTCAATTTGTTACCAATTCTTGCCTCATTTCCTTCCTTGTTGGTATTCATATTTGTCTCTAATTTCAATATTACAACGCTTGTTTTGTACTGCAAGTGCCGATTTTATACAGTTCTCTATCAAAGTAAGGAGCACATCAAATAAAACAGAAATTAGATATAACGTATTGTTTCTTATAATGATTTAATTGTTCAGAGATAAAGCTAAATTTTATGTTTAAGTTTATAGTTTAAAAATAATTCTTTTTTTTATAGTATTTGGTTAAACTAAAATTTGATTAAAAAGTTTTAAAGTATATAATGTATGTATAATGCACATTGGGCCAGCAAGCCGATTTTTCGACGAAAATTCAAATTTTTTATAGAAAGTAAACTTATTTTAATAATAAAATTTGAATAGTATATACTTTGACTAAAATGAATCAAAAGATTTTAGTTATTTTGATGCATCCCAGGAATTTTGGCAGCCCTTCAAAGTCAGCTGTTTGATTGCATGCATGCAAAACTAAAAAGCGCGGGAAAGTTTTTGTTTACTTGCGAGCGTCCCAAAATTATTGTGGTTTAAACAATTTTCACTAAAATTATGAAAAAAATAGACAAAGGTATGTAGAATATTTGCATTAAAAAAGATTTTGTTTATGTTTGTTAATGTGTTTTTTGTGTGCGTTTATTTGTGTTGTCCAAAAGTAGAAAAAAGCTAACCTGCTAACCCATCTGTTGTGGATTATAACTAATTTTGTGCCAAGTTGTGCCAAAAAGTAATTATGTGTCATTATAGTGCAAAGTGTATAGAAACTAATT
>JBAMBJ010002410.1:0-19193 GCA_037043495.1 Drosophila recens
CATATACAGTTGCGGTCAAAAAAATAGTAGTGCGTGCAATGAATTTACAAAAACTTAAAATTTAATGACTTTTCATTTATCCAAATTTTTTATTTAATTTTTTTAAGATACGTTATTATATTGTTAATCTATCTGAGAAATCAAAGATAGTGAACAGTTATTATTTTTCGACTTAGGAATTTTTTTCTTGCAATAGCCTGAAAAATGGGCGGTCAAAATAATAGTAGTGATGAACATATTCGAAAATATTAATGATGAAAACGATCCAAAACCGCCTTTTTTTATTCAAAAGGTTAGATATGTGAAATGCACTTAATAATAAACAAATTTAGTAATTTGTTGTGAAGCCTTTATCTTGAATTACCGCCTTACAACGACGGATCATGGCTTTTACATCGTTCTGTTTGTATTGAGCTCCAGGCGCTCCTAGCGATCTTCCAAAGATGAATATTATTTGTTGGTTGGTGCTTGGCAATATCCTTCTTCATATCGGACCACAAATTTTCAATGGGATTCAGATCGGGGGTCCGTGGTGACCACTCCACTACATTAACATTTTTCTATGCGAACTATTCTTTCGAAGATTTGCTGATATGCTTTGGGTCTATGTCCTGTTGGAACCTCCAAATTATCGGCATATCATCTGAAAAATTCGGTAGCATAGTGTCCTGCAGAATTTTCACTTGTTCGTGCCTTTCCATTATGGTTATGATCCATTATATGGGTTGGACCCAATAATGTGAAAATGCGCCCAGGTTATTATTCTCATACTACAATGTTTGATAGTCCTGCAGGTGAATCTGGGCTGATATTCGGACTTTAACGGATACCTTACATGTTGTCGAGATCCTCAACCAGTAATAAAAATAATTTTGGACACATCCGACCACTAGAGGTTTCTTTATTTCTCTAGGGTCAATTCAGATGATCCTTAGCAAATCGAAATCGCTTTTGGGCAGGTATTTTTTTCAATAACGGAATTTTTCACGGGCTTCCTTCTGCCAGATTATTATTTCGCAAACATCTAAGAATGTTTTACACACTTTGGTCCATACCAAAGTCCTTTTTTTTAAGTGCTGCAGGAGCAAAAGGGTCGCGTTTCAAAAACCTCACTACTTTTGTCACTTGTCTTTTGGACATGGATCGAGGTCTTCCACATTTATCCTATTTTGGCGACTACTTAATGGCGTTTCTGATTATGGTTGGCAATCATCTAATCAAATTTTTCCACTTCCTTAAACGTTATCCTTTTTGAAATAAATTTTTTATAGGAGCACGCTTTTCTGGAGTGCAATGCTTGCCACGCCCCATTGTAACAACTCTAAGCAAAATATTTTTTATACAATTTATAGAAAATTATCAAATAACAATTATAAATATCAAATCAAGTGCCTTTCCTGCTTAATATCCTTTTTTTCCACTTTTAATGCATTCACTACTATTATTTTGACCGCCCATTTTTCAGACTATTACAAGAAAAAAATTCCTTAGTCGAAAAATAATAACTGTTCACTATCTTTGATTTCTCAGATGGATTTACAATATAATAACGTATCTTAAAAAAATTAAATAAAAAATTTGGATAAATTAAAAGTCTTTAAATTTTGAGCTTTTGTAAGTTCATTGCACGCACTACTATTATTTTGACCGCAGCTGTATATTGTAGAAGCGCCATTGAGCCCAACGTCCAATATAAAATAAGTATGTAATAATAAACTGGGCGACTCCATAAAATGGCCATTGACTGCAAACATTTTGCGGTCGAAGCGGTTGAAATTGTCTCCCTCTTCCCCCTGTCCCCTCCTCCATTTGACACCCTCCCTCTGTCCGCCTGTCATTGGCCAGTGTAAATAAGCAAATATGCATAAATATTTTGTGGTTTTATGTTCAATTAACACTTTGTAGGCTCTTTTGATTACTTCTCCTGCTCCTGCTGTCAGTTTAAACTTTCTGTTTCTTCCAATGTATTTAATTATCGATATTAATTTTATTGATTAATGCTCCACAGATTGCAAAATCTAATGACTATTATTAAAAAATGGGAACGGTAAGCTGAAAGGTGTGTTAAAACTTCTGGAACTATAATTATTTGGAATTCTTTTAATTAAAACAATTTTATTTTATTTTTTTTTTATTTCTTCTTCCCCGAAGTAATTTTATTTTGCAAAATCATTTAATAAAGTGCGGTTAAAATGTAAGCTTAAACACAATTTCTTACACATGAAATTAGATTATGAACTCTGCCTCTATTCATGAAATAATTGTAAAATTTTCTTTGGTATTTAAGGAGACGAAAGTTGTAATTTTGCCAATTAAAAATTCAATTCAATCCTATTGAAGTACAATTCATTTTCAAAGATTTTCGATATTTTCAAATTGATAAATTTTATTTTTATAGCTGTAAAAACCATGTAACAAATAAACAAAGTATGTACAATTATAATTTAAGACTGAAAGTATAATTTAAAATATACAGAAATAATAAGGAATATCATAGTAAGTAAATTGTGGCCAAATGATGTCATTGTACAATTATGCCTCGAGAAATTCAGCTGTTTAACAATTTTAATGGGCTTTATTGACTGACGCCAAAAAGCAGGCAATACTTTTTTCCACTACGTCGACGTCGACTGCTAATGAGTCACACTCTCTCGCACTCTCTCCCTTTCTCGCTTCTGGCGCTTTATTCGGCTGCAGTTGATTTTCAATTTAATTTAAAGCACGCGAAATGAGCGCTCATTTATTAAATGGCTTGGATAAGCCGACATAACGGTAAATATATATACACTATATACATATATATCGTATAATATAAGTACGCGCGATATAAATATTTTTTTAAATATATATATGGGCATTTCTCCAGAAATGTCAACCAAGCCTAAAAACGAAAAATTGCTCAAAAACTCACATTTTGTGCAATTATGTTCCAAAAATGTGTTCAAGTTATTTATTTAAGCAATATACGCTAGAAGAAATTCAATAGGATGAACATATAGATTCTACATTGGAATAAATTCACTTTTTCCATATTTATGTTCATTTTCTTAAAAATTGATTTTTAAAATGGACCGTTTGTATTTTTTCGATTACACTAAGAAAAATAGTAAGATTGTATCATAAACCATTTTAATACATAGAAATATATTGAAAGTTTAATTTAAAACAATTTTTTCGAGCTGTTTCGATATATTATTTAAAAAAAGAGAGACAGAAACAACAGAAATATTTTGTGGAAAAAAATGTCACGTGCGACATGTCGCATGCGACAGTGACTCAAATTACATTTAAAAAAAAACTACTTGATATTTTTAAATCAAACAAAAAGCATTTTTTAGATAAATGAATACATTTCATTTCAAAATAAATAGCATCAAAATATACGTTCACGTTTTGCCGAAATCAATGCTAGAGCTGGTCGCCGAAAAAACGACTTCTATCTGAGTCGCGTGCGAATGCCTTAGTTTTTTTAAATAATCTGGAAAACGAACAATTTCCCAAAATCCACTTTAGCACCAATTATAGTGCTAATCAATACCTATAAGTTTCTCCTTTTGTTTTAACAAAATAATGTTATGGCATATGTTTTATTTCACTTTGAATGCGTACGAATGTCGCATTCGACATGGGAGAATTACCCATATATATTTTTTTTGCCGCAATGGCACAAAATCATTTTCCCCAATTGGGCATAAGTCCTGCGGCTTGCTGTCCCACTCTGTCGCTGCCCTCTCGCTCCCTCTCCCTCTTTCAGTCTGGCTCCCTCGCGAGTGTGTTGCAAATTGAAACACTCGCAGTCGTTGCACGGATCTCAGCCAAGTCGTTTTCATTGCGTGGTTGCCACTGCCCGTGGCACTTATGCAGTCCACTCTCATTCATGAATGCATTTTACATGGACATGGCCAGGAGTGAGAGGGAGTAAAGGGAAGTAAGGTAGGTAGGCAGGTTTGGGGGTGGGGTGTTTCGGCAATTTAACAGCATTTACTGTAACACGTGTAATTATTTCATGAGATTTATCTGCAGCACATTGGCCACAAGCTGCCACTGCCACTGCCCCCGTTGCACTTTGGTAAATGCGACAAAAATTCCAATTGCGAAGCGTGCGACGAACCGCAGCGCAAACAAAAGTATGCCTCCAGGCTATATATGTATATGTATCTGTATGGGGCTGGGGCATGCCACAAGTGACCACAGGACAGCAGCAGCAGCAGCGGCAGCATGCATAAACCAGACAGCATCTTACGGACTTGGTTTACATTTTGCGACTGTTGTTTTATAGTTGCAGCTACTGTAGTCGTTGTTGTTATTGCTGCTCCTCTGATAAGCTGCCACGCGACGTGGCACGCATCCATTTGCCGTTACCGAGTTACCGTTGCCGTTACGGTTGCCGTGGACCTGTTTCATTTACTGTCCTGCCTGTCTGTCAGCTTTGTGGCTGCCATCTCGCGCATTCGTGCGTCAACTTACAAGGCGCACGCAGCGCCATCTGTTGTGCTTTATTTGCGTTAAAATGATTGGATGCACGTCATATCTGCGACTGTCCTTTCTCCCTCTCCCTCTCTCTCTCTCACACTCTCTTGCCCTCTCGACCTGCCTGGCGTTGCCAGCTCGTAAATTCTTTTGCACGGCTTGCGATAGGCGCATTTATTGTTGCTGTTGTGGCAGGCATTTTCAGGTGCTTTATGGTCCTTGCCGCGTGCGGCTGTTGCATATTTAATATGCAAAGCCATGGGCTCTCTGCTTCACGCTAGAAGCCGAAGCAGAAGAAGAACTTGCAGACGCTGCAACAGCACTCAAAACAACAAAAAAACGTTGCATGCCTCGAGTCCAAGCCCAATGTGGCACGCCAGTGTGTTATCAGTTTTTGGTAGAGCTTTTCTTCTTCTGCTTCACCTTCGTCTTCTTCTTGTTACTGTTATTGTTATTGTTATTGTTAGTGGCAGCAACTGTGGCAACTCTGCTCGTGCGTTGACAAAACTGCACTGTACGAAATTTTTGGGGCAATTTCTTTTTGTGGAAGAATTAAATTTGGCAGAATTTCATCATTTCGATTTGCTGAATTCTTGCTAATCAATTAGTCTTCTTTAATTATTCTCTTAATATGTATTTATTAATTCGATCAAAGCATATAATAGTTATTTTTTTCTATTCAAAATAGTGTAATGATCCTTAAGTTTAGCCTAAACTTTTAAGGTATTCAGAATCATAATTTGAACTAATAGTAAGAACAATACTAACACATCTCGGATATCCCAAAACTTTAAAAAGAATATTTGAGAATCATGTTTTAAATTGTTAGTTAAATTTCTTTTTTTCTTTTTCAACATTTTTCGGTTGATCCAAACGTATTTTTCATCTTATTTTAATGGTGTAATTTAAAATAAAAAATTACTGTAGCAAATTTCAATTTCCTTACTTTTAAAAATAGTGAAGTTCAAAAATCGTTAGACTGAATATAAAAAAGAAAAACAAAACATATAAATAAAATACACAAAATAAGTCTTTTGTGCAAAGTTAAATAAGCGATTTTAGTATTTAATATTGAATATTATATATTTCATATTTAATAATTGTTGACTGAATAATTTCTCAGTCAAATAAAATATTAAAAAAAAATCACATTGACTGTCTTTTTACACAGTAAATTTGTTCATGCGATCCTTGACTCAGAAAATTTTGGCGTAAGCAGCCGTTGCTTACTTTTAATTCTACTTCCACTCAAGAGATTTGCTTTAAAAACAAAATACATTCAGCTAGGGAAATTATTTTATTCCATTTACATAGATTGTCGCGCAACTCTTCTCGCAGTGCAGAAGGGGCCAGTGTTGTGTTGAGGAAGCTCATCAATGCGGATCTGGCACGCGTTGGCATGCAAAACTCTTTGGCTCATCTCCTAAGCCTGGCCAACAAGTTGGGCATCTGTAACTGTCACCTGGGCCTACTACCTGGTCATGGCAGGCAGCATGTCACCAAAAAAGGCTGAGAGATGCAGCCCTCTTGTCTGTCTATCTATCTCTCTCTCTCTTTCACTCTTACTCACTCACTCACTTAGTCTATCTCTCTGCTCTGGCTGTGCAATGCCCGGGAGGATTTTCAATTTTACTGCATCATAAATTAAATTACCTCTTTCGATGTGCAATGTGCGAGACCTGGGCCCATATTTCGTTTTGGGGTCCGGGCAACAACATTTTATGACCGCAAAAGAAACGCAACAAGAAAGCGGTCAGAGAGTACGGAGGTCGGAGGGGACAGACCTTTGACTTGCCAAAAACTGCCAAAGGTATGCGCAAAAATGCACAAACCAAAAACGCAGGGAAGGGAGAGAGGGACATGGGTTGGGGGCATGGGCAAGGCAATTCCCAAACTGCAGCAGAAATGTACAACAAGAGCCGCAGACAACGAGCAGCAGGACAGGACGAGTGCTGCGATGAGCACTAAAAATGCAACATTACGTATACGCAGTGGTGCACCGCCAAAAAAGCCAAACAACCGACAACAAAAACCAACTCAAACCCCCCTCAAATCCCCACTCATCCTCCCACCCTAATGCTCGATGGCTTCTAATGAAATCAGTAATGTTGCAAAATCTTTCTTTTCTTTCTTTTTGGCGGATTTTCATTTCCTTTTTTTTTTCTGTTTTCTGTTTTCATCCCAAAAATATCACGTATTCGACGTTTCGTTTGATTTGTGTTGAGTTTGTTGCTTGTTTTTGCTCGGCTGCGTTTCTTTTTGAGCCAAACTTGTACACACAGGAGTCCATTAAATTTAGCCAGCTTTGATTTCCGAGTGGGAAGTGGAAAAAAAAAAGAAAAGTCGCGACTAATTTATGTAATTTGGCTAAGAGGCAAATGTTGCGTCTCTCTGTGGCTCAAAAAGGGCCAAACAATTGGCGCGCATCCATAACGAGCAGCGATTGAGCCATATGCATGAAGAAGAACTTCTGACCTAGCCTGGCCAATATGACCAACGTTACCAATTCCCGTACGATGCCGACGGCATGCTGATGAACCAAGTTGAGGTCGCCTCCATTGTGGCCATAATTAAAATTACCTCGTTTACCTGTCACGTGTGTGTGTGTCTCTCTCTCTCTCCGTCTGTGTGTGTGTGTGAATGTTTGTACTTTGGTTTTGTGGTTTTGTTGTTGACGTATTTTTGGTTTATTGCCTTGCATTGCGGATGCGGCCCACACACCTGCGCCTTGGGCAACTGCCAAAAATTCTAATGCCCATCTCCCCAAACGCTCTCTAATGGCCCCGGCTTTACATTTTGGCCAACACACGCAGTGGACCCCTTATTCTAACCACTCCTCTCCCTCTCTTTATTAATTTTTTTTTTTTTTATGTTTTAGTTGTTGCTTTTCTGTTTTGTTTTTTATTTTATTGCTGTCTATTTTGTCGTCGTTTTGGGCCCCTTTGTTTGATGAAATATGATTGAGTTTGGAGTTTTCGAATATCTCTTGGCCAGCCAGCATGTTGCCAGTCATTTAGCCGTTTAAATTGGCTTAAATTGAAGCTGTGTATGGCAACATATTTGCATATTCAAAACTTGTTGAAAATAAATGTTACTTGCAATTTCAATTTTAAGTTATTGAAAGCTTTCAATATGAGCAACAGACTTCAATCGAATATTGAATATATTAAAGGCGTCTACAGAATTGAAAGCTTACATTAAGTTTAAAATACGAAAATCTATCTGAATTGTATAAAGTGAAGCAAAGAAATAGAAATGAATTAACTGATTGTACTTTACACAGTAAGGATATTTCTTAAAGGGTTTTAGAATTGTAAAACTAATTTAAACTTGTTAAAATTATTTCTTATGTTGATTTGCCTTTAACTTTGTATTTTCTCTTATTTTCTTAAAATTTCTTATCGCTTCTCAATTCTCTTTTTACTTTAATTCTCATTTTCCCATTAGAATGGATGTTTTAATTTATATTTAATTTTTGCTTTACAACTTTACACTTTCCTACCAATTTTCTTTGCATTTTACTTTTCGTTTTGCATCTTTTGACGTTGTTCTTGCCTTATTTCTCCCTGCATTTCCGTTTTCGTTTATATTCCTGACCAAAAATCTAGCGCTTTTAGGTTGTCACTTTTTCCATAACATATTTTGGACTATACAAAATATGCAAAAATGTTATGAGAGATTTTAAAAGTATTTTTTAATTATTTATTTTAGCAGGCATTTTGCAAACACACATAAATCAGTTCAGTTTAATTTTGTTTGCTGGCTCTGACATGCATTAAAAAATTATGAAATGCCCCCAAAAAGTAGGCATTTCGAAAAGTGATTGTGCCGCAAGCTGAATGTACTCGTATTTACAAACGGATGCATGGGGCATTTGGCATGTGAGTGGGGCACCGTTAGACATGGGCGTAGTTAGCATGAACATTAGGGGCAGATGTAAACATATTTTGGATATTTTTATATTTAATGATTTGGCTTTATATAATCTTAAATTAAGCAAGAAAAAATATAAATACCAGGAAATTAAACCGTAACCATAACCGTTACTGTTAACCGGTATTAATCGATTGAATTTGGCCACCGTAATTGAAAACGTTACCGGAAGAAAAAACTCTTTTACTATACCGAAACCGCAAAACCGAATTGATTCCAACCGAAATAATCAATTCAACCATAATGGTTGATTTCGGTTCGGTCAAGCATAAAACTTTATTATATTTTAAAGATGTTATCCTGGTTTTCAAAAGTAAATTTGATTTTCATATCTAATTTGTACATTGATCTCCATAAGCAGATCTTTGTTTTTGAATATTTCTGTTACTATTTTTGTTTTTATCATATTTTTTCGAAACCGATAACCAAAAACCTAACTGATAACATAACCGAAACCGTTACTGATAGCGATATTCGTTTCGGTTTTATCCCTAATAAATACAATACGATAATGTGAGAGTATATTATATTATTTTTCCCAGTCATTTACTAATTGATTTTTGTCTTTTTTATTTATTCATTAATAATTATAATTATTCTTTTCTTAATAATTCAACACTAAAATTGTAAGTGTTCAATTGTGTGTGTAATTGGTAAATTATTATTTATTTAAATTATTTATATCATTATTTTTATATAAACAGCATGATTAAGAAACTGTCTTTCTGATGTCGGAACTCATATCAGCAGTGACTGCATTCAGTTGAATTTTAGCAGTCCCCTGCTGCGAGTACACCTAACTACGCCCCTGTATTTTGTTGCCATTGCCATTTCTTGTACAAGTATTTTTGATAACACTCGTGCCACGACAACTGCGTGAGCAGATCATGCGAATGGGGTGAAGGGGGGCTGAATATATGAAATGTATGAAATATTTTGCAGGTTGATATCGTCGCCTAGCTTTTCTTCTACTATTTTTTGTGTCTTCCCTTTGTTGGTGTTGTTGTTGTTAAGGGGCAACAAACCAAATCGTGAGAGGCTCTTGCAAATGCCATGCAGCTAAACGATTTACTGGCTATAAGAGACAGTGGCGTCGGTAAGGGGAGGGTAGTTGGGAGAGGGGTTTTGGTGTGTTCGAGTCTGCCAACAGCTGTGGTTACTGGCCATGTTCTTCCTCTTGCTCTTCCTCTTGTTGTTCGTTGGTTCGGTTTTTGTGCAGTGCGTCCGTCGCGTCCGTCCGTCCGTCCGCAGCTGCAGCTGAAGCTATTTGCAACAAAATGGAATGGAATATGGGTCAAAGTGCAGTTGAATGTCCTGAACATCCGCAATGCTGTAGTTTGACTTTTTCCACAATGTAGTATGTGTGTGTGTGTGTGCACTATCTCTCTCTGTAAGTGTAAGTGTATGTGTGTGTGTGTTGGTATGCAAGGGAATTGCATTCAGGAATATTTTACGTTTTACGTTACATTTGCCATGTGAGCTCAATGAGTAAGTGTGTGAGTGTGTGTATAGATATATGTATATATATTATCATGTGTGTGTGTCTGGACTTATACACAAGCCATTTTTTTTTTGGTTTGCTTTTTTAGGCCTGGGATTTTGCGATTTTGGGGCTCAGAACCAAAAGTTTTTCCACAGCAGCCTGTCAGCCGCTCTCAGGCTGAGCCTCGATCTGTCTGGATCGTCAGCTTTTAAGCTGCACTGTATATACAGTTAGCTACTATCACACAAACACACACACACACACACAATAAAATTTCAATAATTTCGCTTAAATTTTCGTTCATTTGTTTTTCATTTTTTTTTCCTTCGTCTTCTCCTCCTATGAAAATTGCCGTAGCATGAGTACGTGCTATGTGCTGCCACGCCCCTCTTGATTTGTTCGCAAAAACTGTCCTTCAATTAGTGTTTGGTCTGTACTTTAAGTATGCAGACACAAACAATTTTTGTGTGTTTGTGGCCAGAGACAGCAAATTGCCAACGACATGTGTTGCAAATGTTGCAACTTGGGCAATCAGCTGAAGACGGACAAACATCTCGTTTTGTTGTAGTATACCCTGTAAATATAATAACTTGGCAGGTGAGTATTTGGCACTAATGGTTTTACTATGACTTGGCTATAGTCGTTTCAATGATTTGGTGTTTATATTTGATAATATCAATTTACTTGGTATGCTATTAAATCGTCGCATATCCTTGAAAATCAGATTTCAAATCTTAAACTTTAAAGCTTATTTAAATTTATAACATACAACTAAACATATTTTTTTATCTTTTCGATTTTACATTGAACATTTTAGAATATTATCAAAAAAATTGTAAATATTAAATCTTATTTTATAAATTATAATTTCATTTGGACACATAAAAAATTTGTTTGTTCGTTGCTTTTAGTTGATGAAAATAAATTATAATAATATAATAATATTTTTTTATTTTTAATATGTTTTTATTTATTTATATTTTTAAAATTTGATTTATATAATTATGAATATTTACAAAAATCTACGTACAGGATATTTTCGATTTCAAACTTATTTATTTGCAGCATTACTTTGTTTATTTGATG
This sequence comes from Drosophila recens, assembly GCA_037043495.1. Taxonomy (NCBI): domain Eukaryota; kingdom Metazoa; phylum Arthropoda; class Insecta; order Diptera; family Drosophilidae; genus Drosophila; species Drosophila recens. The sequence goes on from JBAMBJ010002410.1 coordinate 10,973, forward strand.
GCCTTTGATCAAATATCAAACTACAAATTAGCCAAGACTTTGGTAGACTGACGCCAGTTGGCCTGGACCATGGTCCGTGGTTCTTGGTCCTTGGTCTACGTCTACGTCTAATTTCAAAGTTTTACCGGGTAATTTTAAAGATTTGTGTGCCGCAATCCATTAGCGAGAAATAAGAGGATGACAGGACAGCAGGCAAAACGCAATTGCCATGAACTGTAAAGTCGCAGAATATATTCGAATTATACCCATTGACTTGACAGAGACGGTTTTGGCTTTGGCTTTGGCTTCGGTTTTGGCCGTTGGCCGCTTTGTCGGCTGTTTAAATGCGCCCCATAAATAAGACGATAAATGAATAGTTCTCCCAAAGACACACCCCAAATTGCCGTGCGCTATGCTGAACAAACAAGAGCATAAATTTAAGACTCTCACTCACTCCCTCACTCTCTCACCGCCTCACCTTCCACCTCATGTCAATCCTTCACCTTTTGCCACCCCCTTAACTGCAATATGTCGCCTGTAATGTTGCCTCTTATGACATTCCCTTTACCTTCCTTCTGTCCTTCTTTCCTACGGCCGTGTTGTCCTGCAGTCTTTCTGGCCAGCTGTCATTTGTCATTGACTGAAATGAAGTGCGTCAATGGATCGCTTTTTGGCTAGTACAAGTGCTCGTAGTTCTAGTAGTTTGTCCAGCATTATGGAGTGCCAGACATGCGACTCCATATTAGTTTTGACAGTGCTTTGAACTAGTAATCAAGCTCCTTAAAATGTTGGGAAATTGGCTATAATATAAACTAAGGTTTACAGCGAAAAGTTTTCCTATTATACCTAAATCTAAGCCAATTATATCAAACACCTTTTGCTATAAATTAGTTTAAGATTTCAAGTAATATATGAGTAAATATGATCAGTATCTATCTATCAGAGTTCACAGATTCTTACATTAAAAGATAGTTTGCAAAGCCATTTTAATTTTTTCCGATTCAAAAACCCTTTCTCAACACTTATTCTGTAATTCATCAGGTCGAAATGCTTTATAAAAGCTGCTTCAAAAATATTATATTTTACAAAAAATAACGCTTTTATTAATTAATACTGTAAGACGTAGAGTAATTCGTATGCTATATGTATATGTATATTTATTTACCTATTATTCAATTATTATATTTATTTGAGTATTTAATTTTTTAGGTTCTATCAACAGAATGCTTGTGTTCTTTTTTCTTTAAAAAATAATACTCCTACTATATTCTACTAAACATCTCACTTAACTTTGGCTCTTTCAACACGAGTCTAAAGCTGAATTTCGTAGATAACGCGATGAGGTCACAAATAACTAGTAATCTTATGGATTAAATATTGTAATTGTGTTCTTACACTAAGTTCACAGATCAAGTTGAAGTGCCAAATAAATACAGGAAAGTCGCAACTAGATAAAGTTGCAAAGTTGGCTTAATTTAGAACTCAAAATGCAGTTGGATGAGGATGAGAATTTAAGTAGTGATCAATTATGAAGCTCACATCTGCAACACTTCAGCTCAGAATCTATTAACGTGGCAAATTTCAAATGAAAACTTTTGCACACACTCAGAAAAGTTCAGGTTCATTTTCATTTTGAGTTTTTCTTTTGTTTTCTCAGCTGCTGATGATGTGGGAGGTCAGTTCAGTTGATTCTCTGACTTGTGGCATATGCAGCAGATTAAAAGTCGATTTGACTAGTATGTGTGTGTGTGTGTGTGTGTGGATGATTTATGTGGCAAGGGTTAAGCGCTGGCAGCCAATTAAAACACAGTCAATGAAAGCCAAGACAAAGGTCTCAAACATTACGCATACGCCATGTGAGACGGACAAAGTGTTAACGAGAGACCGAAAACGAAACGGAAAGAGACCAAAAACTGTCAACAAGTCTTTTTCGGCTTTTAAAAAATGATTGCAGTATAGAGGAGGCGGTTCGGGGCGTCAGAGGGGGCGTGGCTAAGGGTCGGACGAAACTGTCGCTGTCAAGCGGCTTATGGCAGTTACTTTGCACCTTTTAGAGCAGCTTATGGGGCCAAGAGAGAAAGAAGCCTAGTCAGTGCAGAGTCAGTCAACTTGCAACAAGCCGAAGGTGCAACTTGGTGGACGGCGCGCCGTTGCCTGGGCAAAATTCGTAGCTGCATTTTAAGCTGCGTTGAGTAATTGCGCGCGAAAAATGCGCAAATTGAGCGCAAGACCAAAAGACCCAAAACAACCCAAGCCCCTCACTCCCCCTCCCTGCCCTCACCTTTCCATCACAGTAGCAGGCAAAAGTTCGTTGTCGAGTGTGTTTACTTTACGAGTTGCAAGTTGCAAGTTGCGTTTTGCGTGCGAAAAGTTTTACTTACGACTTGTGCATAAATGCAGTCATTGCAGTTGCAGTTGCCTCTCCTTTTAACTCGTCTCTTTTACTCTCTTTTGCCGCATGCCACAGCGCCGCAGAGCTGCAAGATTGGCATGTAAAATATGCTAAAAGCATGCCATTTGATCAGCCACCAAAAGGGTTGAATGGAGAAGGGAGAAGGGATGTAGGAAGAGAAGAGATGGAGCAACCAGGCGACGCTTTGTCGCGCTGTCAGATTTGTCAGAGATGCAAGCTGTGCCATTGGCACATGCTTTAAACGCATCGCTTGCCACATTTGTGTGGCATTGAGTGGCAACATGTTGCCACACACATTTTTAATGATTTGCTGCAGAAATTCAACGAAATTTGCATTTTAAAATTAAATGCGAGCTTATTTGAGAACTAAGCGCTAACTTATCACTAACTATTTATTGAGCCTATCACTAAATATTTATTGAATCACTGTGTGACTCATAACAAAGTCATGTTTTCCACATTTGCAGCTGTAAGTAAATATAAGTAAATATTTAATTATAAGTAGAGAACGTTGTTATTATTAAAGTGAAAAACGTCCCAAAACCAAATCGATTTGCAGATTTTCTGTCGCATTTTGGCTGAAAAATTGTTGAACGGATTTTACAATAGTTTATTTTTGATATACATTGTTGGTTGATGTAGAAACAAGTTCAAAAAGTATTGTAACAATTTCATTAGGCCCATTGAACCTTTTAAGCACTGGGCCTCAAAATTAATTTCAGTGATTTTAAAATGCAAAGTTATAAAATTAATTAATTTCAAAATTATTTTCAGTGATTTTAAAATGCAAAGTTATAAAAGTTTAAAGTTAGTCGTTTTTTTACAAGTCAACATTTTTGTTTATGTTGCCATCACTTTTGTACAAAAAAAGAAATGAACCGTCTCTTTATATTAGGTATTTATTACATAAAAAGTTGATTGTAAATTAAAAATTGAGATTTCAATTTAAATAAATATTGTCATAAATATAACTAAAAATTGAAGAAGTTCTTGAATTACTGCTCAAAATAATTGAAATGAGAGGGAAAACGGATAAGAAAGAGAGGATTACATTCTCAATTGGTTACACTGTAATTTGAAGCTGATTTAAGTTTAGGCCAATGCAATGCGCCAAAATCTAATTTGGCAATAAAATTCCTTTGTTAATTTTGCTGAACGAAGTGGGCAAACTATCAAAAAGTTGCTAGTTGCTAGTTGCAAGTTGCAATACATACTTTTGCGGCAGACGCCCGATAATGCCTAAGCAGTCTGAAGGAAGGAGCCAAAGGAGCGAGGGAGCTGCGAGAGCAGATGAGGAAACTTTAAAACCAAGCAAACTATTTATAAATTGTGCAAAACTTGTGCGAAAACCAACAACAAAACTGGAATATCGCAGAGGCGGCGAGTGTGAGAGGGGGGCAGGGCAGGGGAAAAGGGAAAGGGGGGCTGCGTTGCAAGTGCGAGTTGCCAAGTTGCTGCTGCTGCGGCAGAGCGGCAAGCGGCAATTCGTTTAAGCCGCTTTACAGTCCGGCAATTTATGTACCATGGCCAAGAAAAAAAAATAAAAATAAAATATAACAATTGGGAAAGGCTGCAGACGAGCTCCTGACTATAGAATACTCGCTACTTATTTAAATATGTATAATACATTTTTGTTGCACACTTTTAGGCGCTTACATTGCTTAAAAACTTTAATTAGACATTACTACCGTTCTGTTCGGCTGATATTGTTAATATTTAGTAGGTAATTGACGAACGAACGCATGGACGGACAGACGAACATGGATTTATCGACTCGGCTGTTGATGCTGATCAAAATTATATATATTGAATACAGTCGGAGATGCTTCCTTCTCCCTGTAACATACATTTCAACAATGCAATATACCCTTTGACTTACTATTTAAGTAACGGGTATGGAAATAAAGAAAACTTTGACTTAAACTATGCAATGGCAGCTCCTACTTCTCTACTTTCCTTCTGCCTACTTCTTTCTCCCATCTCCCTCTCTCTCCTGCCTTTGGCTGCAAATGCGTTTTGGCAAGCGTCGCCGGCATCGATGACGCCCAAAACTTGGTGGCGCTAAATGGCGGCTCCAGGCGCGTGTGCCACAAAAACTTAAGTGGCTTATGCGTTGGCCAAGCAACCAGCAACAACAACAATAACAATAACAACACCAATAACAACAACTGGTAGCGCCTCTGAATGTGGCATAAAGTATAAAAATGTCTGAAGTGCGTTGTGCATGGAAAAATAATGGGGCAAACGCTTGAGAAGCGTCTCAAAGTCTGCGGCATGAGTCCTTGGGCTTGCCACACAGCGAGAAAGCGACAAAGAAAGAGGGAGAGAGAAGGAGTGGCAAGAAGACTAAACTGTAACTGTGTAACTGTAGCTGTGGCAAAGCCAACGCCTTGTCATGTGGCACACGCAGCGCGCCAATCAATCAGCAGTCAGTTTCATTCATCGATGAGCTCATAACATAAATTTTCATAAAATGCGGTGACTCAAGTGCAGCAGGCGAAGGAGGAGAAGAAGAAGGAAAAGATAGACAAGAGTGGAAGTACACTTAGAAAAATGCAGAACGATTCCCTTCGTTTGTTTCAGAATTTGTGAAAAATGCAAAACGATTCCACTCGTTTGTTTCAGAATTTGTTAAGAATAATTAGCTCTATATTTTCCTTACTTTTAGAAACGTTTTTTGAAAACATAAATAAGAGCAAAATTACTAAATTTAAAAAAATATAACAAGCGGGAAAGGGCATAGTCGATTTTCCGACTAGGGGATATCCGTCACTTATTTAAATATTTATAAAATATTTTTATTGCATACTTTTAGGCACTTAAATTGCTTAGAAACTTAAATCAGCCATTACCACCTTTCTATTTGCCCGATCTTCTTGAGATTAGGTAGAATAATACCTAATAATACTCCGTCACAATTCTTCAAACTATCCTGAAATGATATCCGCTATTAAATTCAGATATTCGCAGTTGCATCAAGAATTATCAGAATAATTTGTCTTTTGACACTGAAAATAATTGATTCAATGCCAAACATACTCGATTTTACTCTCAGTGTAGATGCCAGAGATGGAAGAGGAGAAAGTCCAGTGCATAAGTAGCAGCGGTAGAAGGAGCCAGAGCAGAAACAGGAGCAGATACCAGAGATTATATCGGATAAGCAGCAGGAGTAGGACAGGGAAGATGGGCACTAACAGGAGCAAGTGGTGCAGCATGAACAAGAGGATGAGCGAGTGGAAGTGGTAGAGGTAACAGCCATCTCATATGTGTGATAATTAGCTGCACACTGTGAGCCTGTGATGCCTGTGGAGCCAGCTTCATTAGCCAGGCCATTCTGCATAGTTAATCGTCGAGCTATTGTAATTACTTAAGCATTAACCATTGTTGCCACACTTGAGCGCTTCCTGGCGCCACACATACACACACACACACACACACACACACACACAGACACAGTGACCAAGTTGCCTCGACAGTTGACTGCCTCCAACTTCCGGTTTGTCGTCGTAGCTTAATTAGGTTTTTGGACAGACGGACGAACGGCAGGCAGCTAGTGGCGCCACTGGCTGCTTGCCGCTCTGCCACTCAGCTACTGTGCCACTCTGCCACTTCTGCCACTCTGCCATTTCTGCCTCTCTGCCAGAGTTGCCACAGAGCTGCCTCCTTGACCAACAGCGTCACATCATTATTTATGATCGAAAACGCGTTTTCGGCTTGCGGTTTTGCACTAAGGTTTCAGATTTGTTGTGCCCAACGAGGCATTAAAACCAATTGATTTATTGCTAAAACCGATCCTGAGCTAGGCGTCGCTTGTACCTACTCCTCCTCTAACCTGCCACCCCTCAATTTGCTACCAATTCTTGCCTCATTTCCTTCCTTGTTGGTATTCATATTTGTCTCTAATTTCAATATTACAACGCTTGTACTGCAAGTGCCGATTTTATACAGTTCTCTATCAAAGTAAGGAGCACATCTGTAGGACAGTCAAATAAAAGAGAAATTAGATATAACGTATTGTTTCTTATAATGATTTAATTGTTCAGAGATAAAGTTAAATTTTATGTTTAAGTTTAGGCTCACTCATCTATAATTTAATAACAACAGCATAGTTTAAACATAATTCTTTTTTTTTATAATATTTGGCTAAACTAAAATTTGATTAAAAAGTTTTAAAGTATATAATGTATGTATAATGGAAGGATTTCATTTTGTATTTTAAAATATTGTTGAGTTAACTTTTCAGAAAGGCTTAGCCAAAGTTTGACCAAATTGAAGTGATAAATGTGTAAATAATACAATAGTTTGAAAATATTCTTTAAAGAACTTTTTATAATTGCCTATACTTTGATTTCTTGAGAAAGGTAAGTTTAATCGGCTTGTGGAAATAAAAGACTGTCACTGAATTGTTAAAGTTAAATTGAAATTTATCTGTATATTGTCAAAACTAGCAAATTGGTATAAGGTTATTATTAAACACTGTTCTTTGAGTTCGTCATAGCAAATTGACACTGTACGTAGCTTTTTGCTCAATTAATTCTTAAACTATGTTAATAAAATTTGTTATAATAATACTAGACTATGTATAGATCTGAACTTAATGACCGGGATCATTATATTAATTAAGTTTCTTACTGTCAAAATATAAATATTTAAATTTTGTAATTATTGAATTCAATTTCCATTGCTTTACATCAGCAGACTTTATTAATATAGTTTAATATGCTAGATCATTTCCACTTAAATGCATACAAACTGCGCTTATTCTTTTTAAGCACTGCTGGAAAATTGTGCATATTAAGCAATTTATTTACACTAGAGAGTAGAGAAATGAAAAAAAGAGAATAAAGGCAGCAGATGATACTGCTGTGCAGCAATTAAAATATTAATAAACATAAATTTAATATAAATCAATATTAAATATAGATAAAAGCCAAATTTCATTTACATATAACGAGTTAAGAAGAAAATATTCACACGGCGAAATATTTCAATTGGCAGTGAAGTTGTGAGTTTGCAACTCAACAAGGCTGTAAGCTGATTGATTCGAGACACACACACACATTGCGACATCAAGTGCTGCAGTTAACGAAGAGTCACACACACACACACACACACACTCACACACTCACACACTAAACTGCCAGCAGCTATAATTGTTACTCAGGTGACAGATTTGCTGAATGGAAAAGGCAACGACGAAATGAGAATCGAGAATGGAGACGAAGCTGCATGTCAACGATATATGCAATGGATTGCCAAAGGAACAGATTGAGGAAATAGTGGATGGAGAGGAGAAGAGAGGAGTGGGGAGAAGGGGAGAGAGGAAGTGGAATAACCGTAACCCAAACAAGTCATGGCTTGGCAATCTCGGCCAAAAGCCACAATGAGCGACGAGCAGATAGAGAGAGAGTGAGCGAGAAAGAGAGAGAGACAGAGAGAGAGAGAGAGAGAGAGAGAGAGAGAGAGAGAGAGCTGAGAGACGAGTGCGACGTCAGACAAATTATCACGTTACAGTCGAGTGCGTGAGGCGTGTGGCAACTAACCGTGCAACGGGAGCAACTGATGCCACCGATGCAACTGCAACTGCTGCTGCTGCTGCTGCTGTCTTGCAAGTTGTCGCCATGTGTCGCCTCGCAATGTGCAATCCAGGAAATGACAACGGCAACGGCAACTGCATTGGCAACGGCAACAACTACAAATACAACAACGACAACGGCAACGGCAAAAGTCAATTTGCGCACTCCGGGGCGGCTGAGGATTCTGATATGTTAAGTGTGTAACTCTATGTGCAAGTATGTCTCTGTCTGTATGTGTATCTGTATGTGTATG
>JBAMBJ010002411.1:0-16415 GCA_037043495.1 Drosophila recens
TACTTTTAAACCACTGAATGACGAGAAGAGTTAAGAGGTATTGTTCCGTATTTCTAAGATAAGTTTGATAGGTAAGGGACTTTTTAAAGAATAGATAGATTCCTTCCAAATATTAGGTTTTCTTATGGATCTCCATATATGTAAATAATCTTTAGTTTCAGTAATGATCACTTCATTTAGCCTAAATTATTTGTTATCTGTTTGGAAACAGGAAATGGTCGCAGGTGCCAAATATGGTCTTAGCTACAGTCTATATATTAAAGTTACCGACTTGATTATATTATTGTCTTCACAGTCTGAAATTATCTAGCTATCTAATCATTTTAAAGTGCGTCAGTGAATTCCCTTTTTTATATTTTTATATTTTTATATTTAATCTTTTTAGTTCACAGATAAGCAAGTGGTCCTCCAGAAAACAAAGATAATCTAAAAAAAATATACACTTAAGCTCGATTCATGTAATTGTAACGGATATTGAATGAACTATCAATGTGAATGAATTTCGTATACTAAATTTAAGGCACATATTTAATTGGTTTACCATTCAGATAACAATCGTCATTAAGGCTCGATTTAGGTATAAACAGAGAATATATTTTGAATTTAGTTACTAGTACTCTAAGCACACTTTTAATGTATTAGATTTAATATTTTATATTCTCTCTAATTTTGTAAATAAATAAATAATATTTTGAATTTGACATTAATTTCCATTATAATAAATCAAAATATCTTTTACTTAGTTATTCAAGAAATAAAAGAAAAATTCATGTTTTTTAAGCCGATTTAAGGCAATAAGTGAAATGAACCAGATTTATTGAGTTTAACCTACTTAAATATTTATCCAAATGTTTGCCGTACTTTACGCTTTCATTACAGAACTATTTTTGGTGTTTGTGGGCATTTATTAAATGTTGATTAATCAGTAGATGTAATCAATGATTTTGTGATAGGTGTCGGCAATAAACAGTAAACAAATGCAAGTCACACTTTGGTGCACTATTCAATCGACATGGAATTGCCGGCCATTGATTTAATTATTTATGGATTCATATTTCACTTGAATAGACCACTTTAACCTGTCGTGACATTCGATTATTGGCCCTGAACCTTCCTTCCCTGGCATGAACTGAACCGAACTGAACAAATATTGTATGAAATAAAGAAATCGCTGCCTAATTTAGTTATTATTTACAACAAATACAGAAACATTACGACAAATTGGCATATAACAAATAAACACAGCTCGACTCAACGAATGTTGCATATTAACGAAATGCAAACAATGGAGGCAAGATAAACAAAGTCTGCTGCTCGACTATTAAATACCCGAACCCAAATAAAATGTAACAAACATTTCGCTTATTTATTTATATTTCCAATTCAGAAAGGAGAGCGAATACAAAAAGAGTAATCATTCAAATTCCTGAATTAAAACTCCCTCTTTCAAGTACGGGTATAATAAAAACAATAAACTGCGGCCACTTCTCAGGCACTTGTGGGGCGCATGAGTGAGTGAGATAGCTGCTGCGTGACAAGGAAAACAAAAGGACACACGTGTAAATTTCGACACTTGATTTGGAGTGACACTGCTGTCTCTTGATTGTTGTTGTTCTTGGTGTTTATATTGCGCAAATATAAATAACAAATACAGTCGAACTTCCCTAACTCGAATCACCATTATCCAAGAAAAAAGTTCGAGTTAGGGAGACTTCGAGTTAGGGAATTTTTTTTTTAGTGTTTTAAAAGAAACTACAAATGCATTCAATCATAAGTACAATTCAAATTTCAATTTTTTCTGTTATTTTCAACAAAAAGGGATTCTAGTTTGTTCAAGACCTGTTAATATTCTCAAAAATTGGTTTCTTCGCTTCTTTTCCGTTCCCTATTCAAATGTCATCATAATTAATATTTCATTTTTTAATATAATGAAAAATGTTTTTGCTGAGATACCACATTTTTCAACAACTTTAATATATTTGGTCTACTTTCAAATTCCTCAACTACTAATAAGTTTAAATATTTCCTTAAACATTTTAGTACACTGATGCGTTGACAAAGAAGTACATTACGAACATCTTTCCTATAGCAATTTCACAAGCTTAAGTAATTTTTGATGCAATATTCTATCATATTTCATCACCATATGCTAATGTAAACCAATATAACATATTCAAACGATCCGGTAACAAAAGTATAAAATAGAAACGAAAAAAAATTCAAACTTTGTTGGAGATTTTACCGAAAAATTCGACTTACAGAAGTACGGGCCAATATTTTTGTTCGAGTTAGGGAGAAATTCGAGTTAGGGAAGTTCGAGTTAGGGAGACAGAATTGTATGAAATTTGCTCAGTAAATGCTATTGCCACTCGTTTTTGTTCGAGTTAGAGAAACTTCGAGTTAGGGAAGTTCGAGTTAGAGAAGTTCGACTGTATTTAACAAAGCAAAATTAAATTATTGGCAACAATTGTCTAAGGCTTATTGGCTTATTGACGAGGCCATCAGTAAGTAAGATAGCTGCGAGTAAATCTTATCTGTCCAACAGGAAATTCATTGGCTTTGGCTTATTCAATTAATTAATAAAAAGTATCCAAGACAATTATCAATAGTTGTTCAATTGATTAAAATAAATCAAGTGCATGCATAAGTCATAGAAAAAAATACAAAAAAAATCAATGAAAATATTTTAAATGGGTTTTAGGCAGCTGTCGCATCAGCTGTGTTATCAAATGCAGCAACAATTGCGTTAGCAACATGCAAATACCTGTTGTTTCAGCGCAAGCAACATGTTGCCCGCAACATGCACGACAAACATCGGCCCGATTGTTATTCGTGTGCCAACGAAGTTGCTAGCATGGGCGGAGGTCGGTCGCCTACTACTGTCGCTATTGCTGCTGCTGCAGTCGCTGTCTCTGCTGCTTCTGTTGCCGTTTGCTGTCGCTGTCGGTGCTGCTGCTTCTTCAGTACGTTTTGGTTACTCGCACGGCAAACAACGCGGCGCGCTTGCGTCTCAAACAGTTGCTGCCAACTTGGAAAGTGTTTGAAATTTCGTGGCCGATCGTCGCGCAGGTGTGAACGCTTTCAAATACACTTGGTAGCAAATGCGACAACAATTACACTTCAGCTCACTCCAAAGCACACATTCATACGCACATTCGAAACTGAAATAAATATAAATAACAACAGAAACTTGATTTCTATGCCGGCTGCACACTGCAAACAGATCGCATGGCACCGGGCGAGAGGCTCGTCCGACTGCATTCCTTCAGTCGCTTTACACTCTTTCGCATCACGTGTTGCCCCGCCCCGTCCGTACGCCCCGCTGTCGCTCAGTTTCAAGGCCCGCCGCTGCAATGTCTGTCTGTCTGTCTGTGTGCAATCTGTGTGATCTGCCTCAAAAATAAATCTCGCTCAATTTTGTTTTCATTTTAATTATTTTTTCCCTTTTTTTTACGCATTTACTTTGTGGCAATCGTTTTTCGTTTGTCGTTTCATTGCACTTGCTGAATCTTTAAGTGTTTTGTTTGTTTCGTTTGTCAATTGAACTGAGCAGAAACTTATTATTATTGCTGTGAACTCAGAATTCTGTTTGTATAATTACAAAAGCTCACAAAGTTTCCGCATGCAAAAATACATATGCACTCATTTGCAATTCGAATTCGAATTCGAATTTGTAGACCATTGACAATTTCATGCAACAATGAAAAATCTAAAATCTAATTAAACGCAAATTTTCTAAATTTGCATATGTCATAAAACTTATGCGAGTCTTCGCACGACTGAACTCTATTAAAGAAAGCGCACTAACAACAATAACTGACCCTGCTCAACAATAACATCAAATAATAGCAATAACAATAACAATATTTTGTCTCGTATTTGTAAACAATTAATTGAAAATAAACAAAACCCATTTTCGAGACCTATTAAAAGATATTGCCAATGTGCCTTTGTTTATTTATGAACACTAAAAGTGCTTTAAAAGAGATAATATAAATAAATATCAATCACACACTCGCACACACACACACATACACACCCACACACCTGCAGCTATGCATCAGAGTTGTAAAAACAAATATTAAAAAAAAGAGACAAAATAGATTTTGGCACAATAACCGAAATGTGAAGCAAATTCGCTTTTTATTTCGTTCGTTTTCTTCGTTTTGTTTTGTTTTTTTCATTTCTTTTGCTTATTCTCACGCCTACACAATTTCGCATAGCGAGCTGCAGTCTAGGGTATTTTTGGAGCAGGCCATATCAGCTATGATATTAAGTTTGACATAATTTCAACAATTTGATGATAAATTTCATTATAAGACAATTATTACGATAATTAAACCTGATCTCAACTTTAATATTTATCAACAATTTATTATAGTACCACTCAATACTATTAACTAATGATCTATTGATAGTATATCATTTCTCTATTCATTAATAATGATCTAACATCAAATCTAATTACTTTTTGCGCAGTACGAAACTCATTAAAATTTGCATATTTCATATTACATTTACATTTAATGACTATATAAAGTCGGGAAATGACTTTGTATTAGAATGAATATATAGTACTAGAATATATGATATTGTTATTAAGAGAAACTAACGTTTAGTCATTTGTGCACGCTATTAAATTATTTGTGTAAATTTCGAAAACATGAAGAAATAGATATTGTTATACATTTAGGTTAAATTTAAATGCCATTATATAGTGTCTTTATAACAGTCGAACGAACCTGGCAATCAATTGAAATAATCACAATATGCAGATATTGGCAGAAACACAGAGAGCAATGTACTTTGAACCCATTTGGAATCCGACAAATCAAAACAAATTCATGTTTTCGAATGCTCTCACTCGACGTGGCCAAGAGATCAACAACAACATATACATAAGAGATGCCAAACTTATTTCAATGGCGCTTTCGGCTTTCGCTTTTCTTTGACTCTTTTTGTATATTTTTAGAATTGTTTAGTTTGTTTCTTTTTTTTTAATTTTTGTTTATTGCGTTTTTAGATTGACGAAAGACATAATTAACATTGAAATAAATATTCAAAAGTATATTACATATTTGGAAATTGCAATTTATAAATTCTATTAGTCTGACATCTTGATACCCTTCATAATTAAGTAAACCAAAAAAATATCTAAACAATAGTAATAAAAGACAATTTACTAAAGTATTTTCATGCACCTAAAATTCTGATATCCCATATAGTGACGAACGATATTAAAATTATTATTTTTAGATGTTTTATAAAAGAAAATTAAAAAAATTTATCCGACATTTTAATACCCTAAATAATTAATTAAACAACTTTAAAAGGTAAAATACAAGTGACGAACGTATTTCTGATATCCAATTTTGTGACGAACGATATTAAATTTAATATATGAATACTTCTTAAAAAAAAGATTTCATTTGGAATAGGTAGAGTATAAAACTGCATTGAGTTGTATGTTTTGCATTAGGTGTACATTAAAATTAGTAAAGTTCTATTTAAATATGATGTTTCTTTTTATTTCATGTGAGAACTAATATAGACTTAGGTAGTGTGTGCATTTTATGTTTATGCACTTATAATTAGTTTTGCATTTGGGGCGTATTAATACCAATTAGAAGTACACCCAGCGACAAAAAAAAGCCGCACTCTTTCTTTTACTATAACAGCTATTGGAAGTCAAGTATTCAAATTTAAAAAATATATTTGGAAAGGTCATCTAAATTCCGTTTGAATGATGCATAACTTTCCTTAACCCATTAAGTACCCATTAAAATATTCGAATTTTGGAAAAAAAAAATTTTCGACCTCTTTTCCCCGATTTTTCCAAAAAAAATTTTGGATGCAAAAACATTCTTCAAACAATTTTAGGAGTGACTGCAAAAAAAAATTTTCAAAAATATTTTTGTTAGTATTTTTTAAAATTGTTTGAAAACTGCAAAATAGGCACTTTTTGCATGAAAATGGGTTAAAATGGTCATTTTTGGGATTTTCAAACAATTTTAAAAAATACTAACAAAAATATTTTTGAAAATTTTTCTTTGCAGTCACTCCTAAAATTGTTTGAAGAATGTTTTTGCATCCAAATTTTTTTTTGGAAAAATCGAGGAAAAGAGGTCGAAAATTTTTTTTTTCCAAAATTCGAATATTTTAATGGGTACTTAATGGGTTAAGGAAAGTTATGCATCATTCAAACGGAATTTAGATGACCTTTCCAAATATATTTTTTAAATTTGAATACTTGACTTCCAATAGCTGTTATAGGAAAAGAAAGAGTGCGGCTTTTTTTTTGTCGCTGGGTGTAGTTGCCATTGTTTATTTGCGCTTTTGACTTGAGTTATATGTACTCTTACTATATGTATGTATGTAAATTCTCCATCTTTCTCTTCTGTTCTTTCATTCGCTCAATCAGTCGCATGACGTTATTCGCGGCAAGAGGCAAGAGGAAGTGCAAATGACTTCAAGCAATTAGAAGGTAAAGGCAAAGAGTGTGTGAATCGCGAACTGCAACTTAAAGAGCAAAAAACAAAAACAAAAAGCAAGAAAATTACAAATTGGGAATTGCATAAGCAAAGCAAACAAAATGCATCGAAGCTGTTGGAACTGGAAGACGACGACGACGCTGCTCGTTACGGGTGAGTGCAAAATGTGGCCTGATTCTGTAGGTGTAACATGTGTATCAGGGTCTAAGTGTCTGTCTGAAACTGAGTCTGTCTCGCTGTCTCTCTCTCTTATCGCCAGCGATCGTGTGAGAGTTGTCAGTCAGTTTAATTGACAGTCGGGTGACTTCCGACACATTGACAATGAAAGCCAGCAGCAAGGAGAAAGTGAGAAGGGGGGAGAGAGGGAAAGAGATGGAGTTTAGCTGATGCAATGTTATATATTCCCGAAATACCAAAAAGTTTAAATTTATGAAATGCCAATTTCACTTACGCCCAACTTTATTACCCCTGACGCACATTTGCAACTTTGTGTTGCAGCTGCCAAAGCGATGAGACTCACACAGAGAGAGAGCGAATAAGAGAGAGAGAGAGAGCAGTTGGTAGACTGAGAGGCGCCAAGTCTCAGATTGCCTTTTAGCTTTCAACTTGAGCACTATCCACTATGTTTGTTTGCCAGTTTTGTTTATTTGTCTTCTTTTCTACTTTTTCACTTGCTCTTTCTTTTCATCTTTTGGCTGTTACAATTTTTGTACTCGAATTTCACAATGAAAATGTGCAATGTGCATTGTGCCAAAACAACAACAACAACAACAACAGCGTTCCTGTTGGCGGTCGTTAGGTCAGAGGAATGCGGCCAGGAGGAGTTCACCAAGTGCGCCGAACCACTTGAAATGCTGCATTTAACGTCGGAATTTTCGATTGGTGCTGCCAAAAAGGAGGAATTGGATAAACTTTGTCAGTAAGTTGTAGCACACAGCTCACAGAATTGAAACAACAGCAATTGTTTTGTTTGTTATCCATGTCTAATGCGAATTCACCTTTTCCCCCTTATATTTTCTTATCTTTTAGTGAGCTGCGTAAGGGCGTGCGTTGCATTCAAAGTTATACACGTCGTTGCATGGATCTGCAGCAAAGGAACCAGTTTAATAAGCTTTACCATGGCACCAATCAGTTCATCAGGGATCTGTGCAACAAGGGCGAATTCCAAGAGGGTGAGCACAATCACAACCACAATCAGAATCTTGAGTTCCGCAGATCTTAAGTCATTAAAATATGTATATTTCACAGAGTATCTGAAACACGCGCCCTGCTCGGAAATGGCCAAAAAGGATTTTGAGGTGTGCGCCAATCGCTACAAGGAGACGATGGTCTTCCTCAAGCCAAACAAGAACCAGGAGAATCCGGAAAATGGAACTCTCAATGAGAATATTAAAACAATTTGCTGGTGAGTTTCTATTAATAATTCGACTCTCGCTCTTTATTTGTTTTTATAATGCCCAAAAACTCATTTGGCATTCACTTTTCATCGTTTTATCTGATGATTTAGTCACTGATAATCTTCTTGGAAAACCAGTTTGCAAAGTCTGCAGCTTAGATTTTTAAAAATTAAAATTAACTTAATTTAGCTAAACTTGTTTCAGTTTTAATTTCGCTTAGAAATATGCTTAACTTAACTCGTTGGCCTTCAATTTGTCGTCTGGCAGTTTATGCATCAATTGATTTCTCTTATGATTGGCCTACATTGATTTAAATTTAAAGTATAAAAATAGTTTTATATCTTAAAACGAGACTCTTTAATCTGGCAAAGAGAATGATGAACTGTAATTATGCAAATGGAAATGGCTTTGCTTCAGAGCAGATATCAAACTGACTTGGAAATATTTATAAACAGAGAAGAAGTGAAAAAGTGAGGGTGGAAATGGGAGTGTAAAAGAGAAACAGAGATAGAGTTAGACCCAACAGAAAGAGAGAAATCATTAGCATAGTAAATCGTTTGTTTTATTTACTTTTCTAATTATAAGAACTTTATTTTTTTTTTGTTCTTTTTTAATATTTAAATAGTTCAATTAATGAACTGGTGGATTGCTCCGAGAATGCAGCACGAAAGATTTGTGGCAATGAAGCGGCCAAGTTTACACGTGAATTGGTCGACAAATATGCCAACAGTTTAACCAAGGTACGTTATTTTGATTTTAAATTTACAAACTAATATTAATAAATTTATCCCCAAAAAATGTTATTAAATTGTAAACAATATTTTACTCATCATTTCAGATTTATTGCGAGGACTTTACACGACATCCGGAAATTTGTCGGGATGGCGAAGGTGATGGCGCTATGACATTGAAGACAAATTTGGGAATATTGATAACAGTATTATCAATACTGCTGCTGGTCAGATAGATGAACAGGGTTGCCACCAAACAACAGCAGCAAAAAATCAGTTAAGTTTACTTTTGAAGTACGTTATTGCAAAAAAAAAAACACAAGCATTAATGAAATTAACAATAGTTAAGGTTTCTAAACAAAACACACAGAGAGTTGAACGAGGGATTGATTTCCCTGCTCCCTTCCGACTCCCCCTCTCAAGATAGACAAAATTATGACAATTTCTTAGGCATGTTATTTGTTGCATAGTTTTGCGGGCTTGGTTTAGATTAGAGAAGAGATGAGAAGAGGGGATGACAGACGAGTGTAGTCTACTTAAAAAGTATACCTAGATGTTAAGCATGTTAAGTACTACAGTGCATATAGTCATATCCATATAATTAAACACATATACATATAGATATATGTAACTGTAAGCAGAGTTAAAAGTCAAAGGACTTTATAGATTTAGTTAGTGTCTATGAGAGAAGTTGAATGTTGAATGTTTATTTTGTAGCATAGCGAATGTTGTTAGTTTGTGGCACTTTCAACCAAAACAAAAACAAATTACGAGTGCAATAATGTTTGTTTATAGAGCTTACAGTGGTTTTTAGGCTTTAATTTAAATATATAATATCTAAATATTTATGATTTTGTCAAAATGCAATTGCCTTTATTTCAGTTGTGTTAAGCAACCAGCAAAACTTTAATTGTTTACTTTAACTAATATTTAAGCAGCTGGATTTAACACAAACACACACACAAGCGCACAAAATAAGAGCAATATGTCCCTAGAAAATTATTGAAAAAATTGCAAAAACAAAAACAATAACACACATATCGGCAATGAATTAAAGTGCATTTCTTAAAGAATTTTTGATAATTATTTCCAAAAAGGAAAAAATTACTTAATTTAGCTATTGCATACGTACATTATGTATAACAATTCGTATATATATTTATTCAGACTTTATAGTAAAGTTGAGTGGCAAATTACAACAACAACGAGTAATGCACTTATTTAAAGACACCAAAATGTAAATATGCTAAAATGTATTAAAGATAATAAATAAATAACGAAAAAGGCATTAAAAACATATTACAAATACTAATAAATACATTAGTTTAACTTATAATAAAAAACTGTGAATATATTATGATTAAAGAGCAACATTTAATTTAAGTAAAAATTGTACACACACACGCACACACCAAAAAATGGAACTACATACACACACACACATGAAAAGTAAAAACAATAAAATGAAAATAAATTAACAAAACCAAGGCGAAAAAAATGCACGAAAGCCGTGCCAAAATGCTTTTTACTGCAACGTGTGCCGCAAAAAAATAAAAATAGGGTAAGGCAATTGGAAAGGTGGGGGGAATGGGGTTTTAAGCCAAGGCATGTGCAGCCAAAAAGTATGCAACACTGCTGCTGTTGCACAACTATTCGCTTATGGCGCCCAAAAGTATGCTGCGCAAATATGCGCACTTAAGCCGAGAGGCGGCCCCATAATTTATGCTTACTATATGTGGTCCCGTTCATTAGAGCCAACGGCGACTGTTGACCGACAATCGAGAGACAACCGAGAACCGTCAACTGACAACTGACAATTGGAGACCCTTGGCAGCTAATTTATACGACAATGCTCAAGGACATGTGTGGATTATAATTAATGTAATGTAATGTAAGCACGCAATGCATTGAGTACAGTTCAATAGCTTGCAAATTGGATTATTAGTTGTAAACAGCCCGAAATTCGTAATGAGAATTACTCTAATAAGGATAAGGCTTTCAAAATATCAAGCATATCAATAAAAATGTATTATTAAATAGTTTAGCAAACAGATTTCAGTAAGCGATTAAATCTTTGAAATATATAAATCTATACGGAACTTAATTAAAAAATTGCAAAGGAGAGAGAGAAGCAGGTAAGAAAATGGAGAGATTGAAGTGAAGCCAAGTGAATTTTAATGCAGCAACATCAAAGGGGAAACACAAATGGGATTTTAGTAGCAGTAACTATGAGAAGTTCGAAGCCATTTTCAATTTGGACTGCCAATTGAATTGAGCAAATCAATATGAACAGTGAGTAGTTGAAGAAGACGGTGACGATTACCACTTGCTGAGATGAGGACAGGTACACACAGGTGAACTGGTAGACAGGTGAACAGGTGGACTGAGTTGAGGTCAGGTCCGTGCAGTTGAAAGAGGAGACAGAGGAGTTGCAACTGTGCAGCTCAAATATTTACGTTCCATTTAAAGTGGCCAACAACAACACACACACACACACACAGAGAAAGAGTGGGAGAGAAAGAGAGAAAGAGAGAGAACCCCACATACTTGCACTTGGCCAAGCCATTTTCAACTTCATTTGTTGTGCAAATAGGCGAAACGTATTGCGAAACCTACTGAATGATGCTCTTACTGACTGAGCAACTCACTCTCTATGTTTGTATAGGTGTGTGTGTGTGTTAATTTGAAGTCATATTTTTGACTGAGTTGAGTTGAGTTCTAGGTAGGCAACTTGAGCTATGTGTAGCCATAATGTTGAGCAATTGGTTGACCCAAAAGCCATTTCAAGTCTGAGTTTCTTGCATACTTGAGGCCAAAAAAGCTTCTAAGTCAGTTGTTATTGTTGTTGTCTGCCTTACTGCAATGGTATTTTATTTATTCTTGTTTTTTACTTTGGTTTTTAATTAATTGAAAATATCTTTTTGTGGCAATGCCAAGTGGAATGGAATGCGAGTGGTAAAAGCCTGAAATATGAGTTTAAATACTCGAGTTGTGCAGCAAATTTGCCGCTGAAAGTTGAGTGAATGAATGAATGAATTGGCCTAGTGTTGAATGTTTCAACATTCTCAATGCGTTTACACTTACAGCTCTCTCTCTCTCTTGCCAATCCTGTCTGGCGGTGTAATCCACGCTCTTTTAATCCCTTTTAAGCGGCAACAGAACGATTACAATTTTTTTTGTTTGCGCTTTGTTTTTGTTTTGTTTTTGGATGCTGTTGTTGTTTTCCACATTTCCGCTGCGACTAATCTGCAATTATGTTTTACATAAAAATCGTATCACATGCCACACCAAACACCAAACACAAACAACAACAACAATGACAAGAAATGAAACAAAAAAAGTTTTTCGAAAAGTTTTTGTCGAGTTTGTTAGACTATTGGACTCTTAACTCGCTCCTTGATTGTTTGCTGCTGTTCTGATAGTCATGAAAAAAGAAAATATTAAAACTAACAGTATCAAAAGCAGCTGCAATAGCAACAGGAACAACAACAGCTATAGCAGCAACTGCCAGTTTCACATTTGGCCAACGGGGCGTATGTAGTATGTGTGTATCTCTCTCTCTCTTTGTTGCTGTTGTTGTTGATGTGGCATTCGGAACTGTTGCCTGTGCCATTGTTGCATCTTCATCGTGTACAAATCAAAGTTAATTAGAAACTTGCCACACGATTACTGCCGATTTTCGTTTACAGCCAAAGTTGAGCACAAAATCTCCATTGTTGTTTTGGACAGTTGAGAAAGTGAAATTGCTTAAGCTCTTGTTAAGCTAACCTGAGCATCATTTAAAAGCCACAATACCATTGATAATGACTACAGATTAATCAAATTTAAATGGGTTTAATTGCTATGATATGAATAAATCATTTTCGTTAGTTTTTGAAAATAAAATAAATTTAATATACACAAAAAACATAACTTGGAAGAAAGATTAATTTTAATTGAGGATACTGTTTTAAAAGAGAGCATGCATTTCTGTAGTCACAAAATTCAGAATTATAGAGTGACTTTTAAGGATCTTCAGAATCGAATTGGACCAGTCTTTACACACTTGCATATTATTTATTTTTCAAACTTCTTGTTGTATTTACAGTCAGTCAAAAACACTTGTAACTGCAATAGTTTCACCTGTTAACTTTTTCTATTTTTTTTTTTGGCATAAAATAAAAACCAAGAAGTCGCATTCAATGAAATGGCTGTCATTCAATAGAGCTTTCAGATTTCATGTTTCCCGCACAATTGATGTCGTCTGTCGAATGGAATTTTTGTGCTTGTATTCGAATTTAATTGAAATAGATCTTTGGATGCTGTGAAAGTCAGACACGACTTTCCCCCGTAGGAAACTAGCAAACTGAAACAGTCGTAAAATGTTGACAGCGATCAAAGCAAACGGCGGACACTTGAGCACAATTGCAGCAGTGCCAAAGCTGAAACTGCCTTCAGATATGGCACAATCAAAGCAGCAGAAGAGAGTGAGAGGCAGAGGAGAGAGAGGGAAAATAATGGGAGGAGGAGTAGGCGTCACAGCTTTGACACCTCGCCGGGTAAAGTAGCCGCGGGGCTTAACGGGGCAGCCAACAAGTGTTTAGCATTTTGTTTTCATTGCAATTAAAACGCACAGCTGCTTTCAAGTGCTGTTGTTGCTGTCGTTGTCGCTGCCGACAAACAAACAAGCAAACAAACAACAAACAGCCACAAAAGACGAACACAAAGCCACCAGATTCGCCAACAACCATGGGACAAGCCCCTCAAAGTGCCACGTCCAACACTCGAGAGCTGTTCTTGTTCTTCGCGTATCCGAACATGGCCAAACGGGTATATTGACTAAGTATTCTAAGCAAATTCAATTCCAACTGAGTTTATTTACAATTCGCAAGCTTGTGAAAGTTGTGTAACTTAGTGGCCAATGATATTTGATAATTTGGATGAAGTAACTACACTTTGAGTCAGAATTTATTGCAACTATTTCAATGGTAGCAGAATAATGGTTTAAAACATATTTTAAAATAAAATAAATTGAATTACGACCATAAAATTTGTTAAAGAAGATGATAGAAACCAAATTGAAACCATTTCAGTGTGAGTAATAATTTATTGCAATGTTCAAAAGTGGTCAAATCGATGTGGGTTTTGCCTCAGATTTTCATCATTACCATTATGAAATTTGATATATGTTTAAGATGAAGCAATTAAATTGTAGGTAAGAACCCAAAATCGATGAGAGAAAAAAGGAGATAGAAAGAGTTGAAGACAGATTATTTCATTTAAGTTAACTAAAATATTTTAATAAAGCAACTGATGTCAGAAATAACATATAGCAAGAAAAGGATATGGTTTAAACCACAACTAAAGTTTAAAATAAATTTAGGGAGAAAGTTTGATAATATTTAATAAAACTAAAATATATTAATCCAATACTGAATTAGGCTAAAGCTATACATAATTATTGTCATTAGTACAATAAATAAATAATTTATAATTAAATTAAAAAATACAAGAAGAAATACTATTTCAGAAGTTCGATTGAAGTGAATTTGTGGCCGGGTAGTTTAAAGTCATTACCACATTCAGAGTAAGTTTGGCTAAAACAAAATCTGTTCGCTAGTTTTTAGCTGGCTGTGTGACACTTTTCACATGCTGCTGGATTCAAAAGGCGGCAACGATGACGCTCTAAGTGCGCCTGGGGATATGCAGTAAAAATGGCATTTTGAACACAGGCGTATACGTAATTTATGAGCAGGCTGTTGAACTTGCAGCACTGCCACACAACCAGTCAACCAGTGCCATATGCTAATGCAACACGCTTAATATGCAATAATTGCAGTTTTTGCAACAATCAGCAAAGTGATGAAGCCGTAGAAAGAGGAATACGAATAGATTGAGCTGGCAAATTCGTCAAATTGCAGTTTGGCAGCCAAAAGAGAAATTTGTTGAATCGCACTGGCCTTTTATGGCTTAAGTATGGCCAAATAATTTAATAACTTGTGCACATCAGAGGAAAAAAGGCCTATATATATACAAATAAGTGTATAGGAGCACAGGATCGACAGGAGGCCTAAATACGCTTCAATTATTCAAAACATGTAACTTATGAAGCAGAAATGCAGCAGACAAGCCTCAGCTACAGTTTGAGCCTCAATTGGGGGAGAGTCAGTTTTAGTATTTTTGAGTGCAACGTGTTATAGATATGCACATTTACCGCAAGTGCGTCAGTCTCTCTCTCTATGTGTGTGTGTGTATGTGTGTGTGCATATGGACATTGCCTATTATGCTACCAAATGAAAGTGGTAATAAATTGGACAAGATGTTGCTATAAAACCACACCACGTCATGCCATAGCAGGCCCCAAATGCAAATGAAACCCCAACAACAACAACAACAGCAAGAGCAACAACAACAACAACAACAAGAAGAAGCAGGCATATGACCAAAACATGATTATCATGTACGCATTGCATATGGCCAACACAGCTGACGAAGCCGCTTGCACTTCAGTTTGGCAGTTTCGATGCCCTTCCATTCATTTACCAAACTCAGACACGCATTGAGCCCCAACTCCCACATTCAATCTCCGATCCCCCTCTACACCCCGTCAACTGGTTAGCTGTGCATTTGTAGAGCCACGTCCTGTATGGCCAAACCGCAAGCATCAGCAGCAGCAGGTTGGCCATTTAATCTCCCCAAGTAACTATGAAATAGAAAGCTAAATATCAAAGTGAATATGATGACAGATAATCAAAATGCTTTCGAACGAAACTCTGGCTCAAAAGGCTCTTTAGGCCATTGGCAAATACAAACTTGCACAATGGCAATCGGTTTTTAAGCTTTCAAAGTTTTGCTAGTATCGATAATTATAATTAAAATAACTATAGTTAGTATCGATAATTGTTGTAATTTTGAATACACTTTACTGATTAACAGTCGCAGATTTATAACGATAGCTTGAATTACTATATATAATTGCATAAATTACAAATTCTCAACTTTCGTAGATAAAGTAACTATCTAACATTTCAAAATTTTCAGTTACTATAAGTTGAATTAGTTGCTTTTAGTTGCTATTTATCTATAGTTACATTTACTTGGATAAATATTGATAGCTGAACTTAGATACAATTTTTTTTAAATATCGGCCATACATTTTATTGTAATTAATATTAAAGAAATAGTTTAAGTTACAATCAATTATTGCAGAAATTCTTCTAGCAGAAGTTTTACCTTTTTAAGACTATTTTAGCTTTTTTAAATGATCTTTAAAGTATTATTAGCTTTATTGAAATATCTTCTCACTTTTGTGACACGCAAGATTCTCTGTTGAATAGAGTTAGACAAAACTTGACTATACTTGCAGAACTTAGCCTAGTTAGTAAGTCAAGGTCTGAGAGTTGCCAGAAACAAGCTAAAGACTTCAGTCAAGTTGTTTGGTGCCACACATAACTTGGCTTTATGATTTGAGACTGCTATTTAAATATTTATAAACAAGTTGTTAGATGCTTCATTAGCTGTATACGTTTAATTAACACACACAGACACACACACGAACACAACAGCAACAATTTGTCACTGGTGTTGAGCGAGAATTTTTGGACTCTCTGGCGACATTTGAAAAGTTCGAAAATAATATAATTTTCAACGCGATGGCAAACTAGCAAGTTCGACTTTGACGCTGGGGCGCGCGTTCGAACAACTTTTGTCGAAAAACTTGAAAACTTTTCGCCTGCACTGTTGCAGCTATGCTGGAGACTTGGACACTCGCACACACACACATACACACACTGAGATACTGGCACACCCACACATTG
>JBAMBJ010002412.1:0-60611 GCA_037043495.1 Drosophila recens
AACTTAATTAAATCTGGAATTTTAAAGGGATTTTGCATCGTATACTTGGTAAACAGATAAACAGGATTCGCAATTTCTGTGAATATATTGATTAAATATTTCGAGTAAAATTAATATGCTATAATAGATATACATACATGGGACGAAAGCATAATTTGTAATAGCCAAGTTGACAAAACATGGGCGATATCGATAATATATATAATGACTAATGAATAAAGTTAGTAATGTTTGTAGTTGTGGCACTAATTGTCCTGCTTTGAAATGAACTCGCATACGGCGTTTGTGAATTCCGAGCACTTGGCTTTGCCACCAATATCCTCAGTGCGGATATCGGTGTCCTTGTAAACGCTTTTAATGGCACACGAGATGGACAAGGCTTCATTGAAGAGCTTCATGCGGCGCAGCATGAGAACTCCAGAGAAGAGCATGCCCGTGGGATTGACCTTGTCCTTGCCAGCCAGATTCTCGTTGGCCTTGTTCAGAGTGTCGTAGAGACGTCCGTGGGGACTGACACCGTAGCCGGGACACATGGCTTTGCTGCCCGTAATGCTGGAGGCCATCATGACCAGAACATCGCCGTACATGCTGGACGAGACGAGGACATCGTTGATCTCCGGTCTCATGATCAGATTCAAGCAGGCCGTGTCCATGTACCGCTCCTCGAACGTTCGCTCATTCATGTGCTTCGAGGCCACCGTTCGCATTTGTTTCAGGAAGTTGCCATCGGTCATCCGCATGATGTTCGCCTTGTGGGCCACGGTGATCTTCTTGCGATCGAATTCAGTCGCATACTCGAACACGTAGTTGGCAATGCGCCTGGCGCCGGCTGCGGTGCTCACTTTGATCGACTGCAGGACGCCCGGGACGACGTCATGCTCAATGCCCGAGTACTCGCCCTCCATCATGTCACGGATGACAACGCAATTCAACTTGCCATACGGATTGTCCTGACCCTCCATATTACGGCAGACGGCTGTATAGGCGTAAAGATCGAATTGTTTGCGCAAATCCTTCATCCACAGGGGATCCGTGATGGGACCCTTGATGCCGACCTTGTTGCGCTTCAGGGACTCCAACACCTCGCGGCTTACTTTGTAAGAGCCTGGCATAGTGATCTTGGCAATGGGCTCCCATTCGATGGGCACTTTGGCCGCATCGAAGACGGTCCGCAATGATTGAATCAACTCACAGCCCACGCCGTCGCCCTCGATCAGTGTTGCCTTCTTTTTGGCCTTGAATTCAGTCTTCTTCTTCTCAGGTTTTTTATTTGCTTTCGGCTCCTGTGAGCAAATGTTCTTGGCCCGGATCTCTGTGCACTTCTTGGAGTCCTCACATCCCTTGCTGCAAAAACGCAGGCATTGCCTTCCAGCTGCCCTTGTGAATCGAAGATTTCGTATAGTGTTCATTTCTGAATTTTGTTCAAGTGTTAAACTGACATCGAAAAATCTGTTTACTCCAATATTGAATAGGACTAAATAAATAAGTATTAATATATATTTATGTTTTTTTTTTATTTACCTCAGCATCAAGTGCATTTCAAGACGGGATAGAAAGTTTAAATTTATGTTAATTTATTTTATGCCATCTAATCCATCCACCTGCGAAAAATGCAAATTAACGCACAGACACACGGGGAATCTTCCCCAGGGGGAGGCGGATGCTGAGAAAGTGGCGTGTGAATATGACAAATGACATGTCAACAGTTTTATGCCCCTGACTGTTTAAGACAAATGGCTGTGGGCGTGGCATGCCTGTGACTATGCCTGTGTTTTGCCAGTGATTTTTCATACAACAAATAAGTGACCAAGTCATTAGCACAAATGACCATTATGAGCAGACAACGACCACAGCAACAACAACAACAACAGCAACACAAACAAGGACATATGTACAGTGTACACCTCGGTGTTGCGCAGAGATTATAAATAAATTGCTGATGTTAACGTTACAGTTGGAGATGTCACCTTACCACAATTTTATGATTATTTGATGCTGCTTAATATATCATAATGTTATCCAAACTGTGTATCGAGTAAATTTTAACTTGTTAAGTGGCTAGGTCAAAGGTGCCACCAACTTCAAACTTTCGTAACTTGGAGAAGTTTTGATTCGATTTCCAAGCGGAAAGTCATTTTGATAATGTTTCGACATCTTAATTCGTTCCGCATTCAAATTTTATTAGTTTTGTTCAAATAGTTTTTGTCGCAAAATAACGATTTTAGAGAAATGTAAGTTCCCGCTTTCCTTTTCTTTTTAGCTGAAGAGCAATAAGGCACTAGATGCTGACGGCCCATCGGATTAAGTCAACGATTGAAACATTAGTCTAAAGAACAGGGATGCCACATTGTGCACCAACTATCGTGGCATTCATCTTCAACTGGTTGCAAACAAGGCTGTCACGAGCGTACTGAAACCAATTGCTGGGACACTGATTGGAGATTGGATTGGAACGGTTTCCAACCTGGTAAGTTCACTATCGAACAGATTTTCACACTACGCCAAATCCTGGAGAAGTCATATGAAAACCAAATCGACACATACTGCAGGCTGCTTTAGAACTTGATATTTCTGTAAAAGTAAGTTTTCTTAAATCTACATGTATAATAAAATATTCCGAAGTGCCACAGAAATCGCTTTCGCTTGAATTTCACTAAAATTTTTATGAAATTTACCCTGGATTATTAATTACTAATTCAACTAATTATTTCAGCAACTTTTTCAAATGTTAACAATTGTTTTTCCACAAATATTATAATTTTGTATTGGCAGATTTTTTCTCAGCCAGCGAATTTGTCATTCGATTGTAGTCTTTGGCTGAAATTGACGTGCAGCTGTGAAGACTGAAAACTTTTTATATTCTTACCCATTTTATGCCTTACTTGTAGTACCATCTTTGACTTTATCATGTGCTTTTCCTTTGCCCCGCTGCAAGTATACGACATTAGCAACTTCTTGCACGTACTCGTAAACCCAACAAAGTACAGTTAACTGACAAAGTCTTGCAGTAAATTTAGTCCCGAAATTTAGAAAGCTTTAAAAGCTCTGCATTTATGCCGAATATGACATACAATGTTCGAAGTGGGGAGATAAGTTGACGCGAGCATTTTAAAGACATTGCCCCAGATTCATTTGAAATTTATAAAGTCTACAAGGAATATCTTAACCAATTAATATCGACCTCAGTGACACTCAATGCACTATGACGATATTTAATACGATATGAAATTCTATTTGATATACTTGCTGGTATAAATATTTAAACTTTTGGCCGATATCCATTCGTAGTCTCAAAATTGAAAATCAAAATGGCTTGAGTATGGCAGATGCGATTTATATATACTTATGACATCATATCAATAAAAGATATTTATCTAAACTTTTATATTATCCGTGACTCAAAGATTTGTCTAGCCATGATTCTCTGGACCTTTCCATTGATATTCAGTGGTAACGCATCCACAAACTGTACCCCGGAATGCAGTTGCTTGTAGTCGACCACGACTCGCTTGGCCACATGATCGATGATCTCCTGCTCGGGGATTTCAGCTCCAGCCTTCTTGATGACCAAGGCTCCAGCTGCGTCTCCATATCTGGGATCTTTGATTCCAACAACACACACATTCAGAACCTCAGGCAGCTCGGAGATGATTCGTTCGAGTTCATTGGGCCAATAATGACACGACTTATACTTAAGCAGATCCTTTTTGCGATCCACAAGGAAGAGATTGTTGTCGTTATCAAAATAGCCCAGATCACCAAGATGGAACCAACCCTCCCTTAGAGTTTCGTCAGTGTCCACAGGGTTGTTCACGTATCCCATCCATTTAGTGCCGCTATCGATAATCACTTCACCGGTCTGATTGTGAGGTAGATAATTGCCTTGATCATCGACAATCCTGACACGCAGACCAGGAAAAAGGCGACCCACATTGTTGTCATTATTATTCTGGGAATGATCAATATTAGCAGCAATGGCGCCCGTTTCCGTAGCTCCATAAGAGGATGCAATTTTGCCGCTCTTCATTAAGGCTTGGCCTTGTTGCAGCACCTGAGCTGAGATCCATCCACCGCTAATGTAGGCCAATCGGACACTCGAAAAGGTTTCCTCTGTGGCCAATCGATGATTGAAAAGTTCATAGGCTTGCCAGGGCGCCAAAAAGAGAATTGACACTTTGTATTTTTTGATCATGCTAATAAACTTCTCTCCGTTGAAGGGACCATCGAAAATAACTTTCTGAATACCGCACATAATGCTGCTTACAACAAAGACGATGCCGGTTGCCCAATCGATCGAGGCTTGGGTTAAAATAATATCAGTACTGTTGGCAAACCTGAAAGACAAAGAATTAAATTTATAAAAATAAGTCGTTATAACTTAATGATTTCTTACGAAGCCATTCCAGTCACGTATTTGTGGGATAAGGCAACAGCCTTGGGAAGACCTGAAGTGCCCGAGGAGCACAATATCAGGGCTGTTTGGTCTCCATTAATTGCCAATGGCTCGGGTCTAATAAAGGAGACTGAGTTATGATCATGCTAATTGAAAAAGCAACTTCGATCACTCACTGATAGAAATGTTCCTCTGCTGTGGGTTTCAACAGGTCTTCCATACTGAGAACACCTTCCACACGACCCGTCAGTGATACAATTTTGGGAGACCACTCTTTGGTCACTTCCTTAATCCGTGCGTAGTCGGATCCATCGCAGAACATGATCTTCGGTTTGGTTATCTCATAGAGACCCTTGACAACCTTGGCATCCCTGGTGACATTCACCGCATGGAAGGGCGTCGTATTGAAGAAGCATGCCACTGCCAAGGGAGTCACATAGGTGCTGGTGCCACCGATAATTCCAACGACGTCCTCGTGGGTCAGTTTCTCCCTCTTCAGGAATAGGGCCAGACGTGAAGCCAATTGACGCATCTCCGCATTGGTTATTTGTCTGCCGTCTTCATGGTTAATCTACTTCGTGACAGAGCAGCTCATTCAATGGGAGATCTATCGGTGATTTGGCACTAGACACTTACCTGAACAACTTGGTTGGGCCAATTCCCCATGGTCATGTAGAAGACTTCACCCGCTGAGCAATCAGGATTATAGACGGGAGTTCTTCTCATTCCACTCCAGATTCTGGTCTCTTCATTATAGGTGGTCGGAAAAAGAGCCTTCGTTGCCATTGTGTTTTATTATAGCTTGTTGTTGCTGCTTACTATGCCCAAACGCATATGAAATATTCAGCAGTCCGGCGAGCATCTTTATATGGGTGGCGCGTTTTTAGATCCTGTACATAATAGATTACAAGGGGTATATTAGGACTGACAAAAATAACAAAAGAAATCGGACGTAACGTGTCGTAACGGAATTCAACGCGGGATGTAAAATTGCAGTAGTACCATTATTTGATAACAACCATCACTTTGATAAACAATAAGTATATGGTCTCTCACAGTCGAGCTTGCTCGATTCTAGCTATTTATGCTAGTAAGCATGAGAATCATATCATAATCGCGAAATTGCAAATTGCTCAGCTGCAGAGTTCATCTTAATAGAATAATTGTTGCGATAAGCACTGTGCAAAATTGTTTCTTAACCCTTTAAAACCCAACTTTTCTCTCTCGGTGTGGAATGTTTTTTTTCTTCTAATCATTTTGCGTAAAAGTACCTTTTTTTCACGATTAATAAAATATTTCTTATTTTAAAACATGTTCCGAACATCCCTACAAAATTTTCTTCGAGGCAGGTGCATTCTATTCAAAATAGCTCTTATAAACTACATCCAAATGTGCTTTATTTTCTCGATTGTTTAGTAAACATCTGAATAAAAAAACGAATTGCTCACATCTCTTAAAGCCCTCAGGCAACGTTTGGGTCGAAACGGTTAATCGTGATGAAATATTTAGGTCAGACACGACAAATACGCAGAGATAGGCATACTACTATACTAGATCGTTCAAAAAGTCCCCGGACTGACACATAGGCCACTCCACTAAAATTTTTAAATAAATTTTTTTTGACTAACTAGTTCATTTCTAGGCTCCAGTGAAAATTTGAGCGCAATCGTAAGCTTCGCCATCGAGCTAGAAATATTATTGTTGTGCAACTTTTTGAGTTTTTTGAAAAATGGAAAAAGCTGAATTTCGTGTTTTGATTAAACACTGTTTTTTGATGGGAAAAAATACCGTAGAAGCAAAGACTTGGCTTGATAAGCATTACGGGGTCTCTGCTCCAGGTAAATCAACCATTTGCGATTGGTATTCCAACTTTAAACGCGGTCGTACAAGCACCGAAGACTCGAAGCGTTCGGGAAGACCAAAAGAGGTGATTATCCCAGAGATCATCAGACAAGTCCGTCAAATCGTATTGACTGATCGAAGAGTCAAAGTGCGTGAGATTGCTGAGACTGTGGGCATATCGACTGGGTCAGCGGTTTCGATTTTGCATGACCATTTGCATATGAAAAAGCTCAATGTAAAATGGGTGCCGCATTTCCTAGATATTGAACAAAGGGAAAAACGAGTGGCCGATTCTAAGTCCTGTTTGGACATGTTTAACCGAAATCCAAGCGAATTTTTGCGTCGATATATCACCATGGATGAGACTTGGATCCATCACTACATTCCGGAGTCCAATCGGTCATCAGCTGAGTGGCGGGAGGCCGGTGAAAGCCGTTCGAAGCGTGTGAAGGCAAGTCGATGGGCTGGTAAGGTTTTTGCCAGTGTATTTTGGGATGGACATGGTATAATACACATCGACTATCTTAAAAAGGGTGAAAAATGCAACAAAGAATATTACTCAGCATTGCTTGATCGTGTGAATGACGAAATTAAGAAGAAACGCCCGCATTTGGCAAAGAAAAAAATCCTTTTTCATCAAGACAATGCACCATCTCACAAAGCCGCTTTAACGATGGAAAAAATCAAAGAGTTAAGTTGGGAATTGCTTCCTCATCCTCCATATTCCCCAGATCTGGCCCCCAGTGACTACTATCTGTTTTCAAACTTGAAAATATGGCTCCAGGGAAAAAAATTTTACTCCAATGAAGAAGTTGAATGGGAAACTGAAGCCTATTTTGAGGGACTTTCTTCAGACCACTACAAAAAAGGCATCGAAATGTTGAAAGACCGTTGGACAAGGTGCATTAAGCTAGACGGAGACTATATTGAATAAATATATTGATTAAAAAAAAAAAAAAAGTCTTTTTCACTGTCAGTCCGGGGACTTTTTGAACGATCTAGTATTTGAGTATTTATTTTATTTACATATATTTATATTTGTACACATGTGAAAATATAAATAAATATTCATATGGCTTTGCCTTACTGAGTTTTCTTTGATTCTTACCATAATTTATTTTCATTCACAATAAGTTACGGTTTTGGTCAGTGATAGTCCAAATGTCTTACTATATACTCTCTCTCATTCTATATCTGTGTATTTATTCTTATCAATTGTTGTGTTGTTTAAGAAACGCTAAATGAAGAATTGCTACGAACAAGTTAACAATAATACGAGTATACGACCTATTTACAAATTGTGTGCTCAAGTGCAAATAATGCTTAGGACTTCCCCACATATGTATATATATATATTTATATATATATATGTGTGTGTGTGTGTGTGTGTGCGAAGGACATTTCACTCAAAGCTCAGAGAGCAGCCTCATAAAAGTGAATTACATTTAAGCATCTGCGTAGTCATTGAAATCCATTGGGTTTGCGATGCATTCAAAATGTGGTTGTGGCGTATTCATGAGTATGATTCGCAAGATGCGTCTATTCAGCGATAACTTTCCATTTCCCTCAACGGGAAACGGAATCGACATTATCATGAGCATCATTATCATTCAGAGTGAGCTAAGCGCTTTTTGAATGCTTCACATCGACATAGAACAAGCCTTTTGTACTTTATCAAGTTGAAATTAAACCGATTCTAGCATGAGTATTGAATTTGTCTAACAAATGAGAGCATAATTTGTGTAATAGCTAAGTGAAAGACAGTAGAAAAAAAGAGAAATGTTTAAAAAGCCTATTACTTTTGTTACCCTGTTAACTGTCGAGTCTATAAACTTAAGAATATTAATAATAAAATTATTAAAAATAAAATAAAAATTCAGCATTAATTTCTAAACTTATACGATAATATTTTAACCAAATAATTAAAAATGCATTGCAAAGGCAAAAAAAAACCCGAGTAATTTTGGAAAGGTCCGAGTGTTGATTCAAGGAAACTGCAACAAAAATTATGTATTTCTTGGTATTTTTAATATTATTTAATTTATTTATTTTATAAATATTATTAATTATTTTATTCATTTTATAAACATAAAAATATCTTAGGGAATTACTTTAAACGTATGCTTGTATTTTCGTGATAGCTTATTGCCCTGATCAGGATCAAAAAATCATTCAATCTAGTGTCTCAGAGCTGTCTCTGCTGACTTGTTTATGCAGTCAAGGGAGCACGAGAGCCCTTCGTCAATCCCTGGGGCTGAAATATAATGTCAGGTCATGTGGCTGGCCTTTATTGCTCTCTGACAGTTGATACGAAAAATTACTGTTGCATATTTGATTGTCTCGTTCAATATTTGCATACTTTTCCATTTTCCTTTCGTTTTTATTTTTTTTTGTTGCTTTTTTTGTATTTGAAGCCCTTGCGTTGCTAGCAATTTTCCAACATTCAACATTCCCCGTCAATGGTTTTTCTTACCTTTTGTTGGCTTACGCTTCGTTTGGCAACTGAACCCAATGCAGGTCGTGGTACTCGAATTGAAGCTTGGCTTGAGAGAGTTATCGACTCCGAGTTGATGGTGTTGGTCAGACGGTTGAGCAGAAGATGCGTTCAGGCTTTTGCATTAATGCAAACAATACTCATCCTCTTTCATTCGCACAGCCTCTGAATTTGCATTTCTATGGTCCTCCTTTCTCTGTCTCTCTTTCACTGTGTCTGTGCTTCTCTCTCTTTCTGATGCTGAGCTGATGGAAATGTTGTTCAAGTTGTTGCTTTTTATTCATTTTTTTCAACAAGCATTGAGCATTCACGTCATTTCCATGCCGGAGCGTGTGAACGGCTGCACTTGTCCTGCCGTCTAACCGCCTGTCGAATCAGAATCCTTGCCAAAAACCACTGTTTATTCCCAGCTGGGCGCTCAAATGGCGCTCTTCCATAAAAATAACACGTAAAAAAAGTTATACGAAAAGGCCGAGCTAGAACATATCCTATGATCAGGTTTTTCGAATATAATTGAACCCGAAACTAATGTCAAAGCGAGGGACTAAAACCGTTACTGCTAACCGGATTCAGTCGATTCAAATTGGTAACCGTATCTGAAACCGTATTATACCTAAACAGAAAATCAGAAATTATGCAAGCCGATTATTGGGTTTATAATATAACATATTCTTCTTTTAAAATTGACAACAAATTTTATTTGCGTACCAATATCATACCGATATTTCAAAACCGGAACAGACATATAACCGGTAACCTTTACAAAACCGACATACAAATATTTTCTGTAACCGAACACACAAAAGAAATATATATATAATATCGAAGTTGCATTCTCTTAAATTTTTATCGGGTTTATCACCCAATAGTTATCCGCATTGTTAGGGATATAGGGTATTGAAACAAACGCTTCTCTCTCTCGCTTTTTTACTGCACAATATTTTGTTATTTATAGCAATTTGTTCAACCCTAAGTCTGAAGCAAAAAATAAATAAAAATATACAAAACAAAGGATGCAAATGGTCGCACTCAGCTCAGTTTGGTGATATCATTTTTTTTTTGGCTAGGGACCACATATGAATGATTAATTACACTCGATTTGCGTTGAATGGCAAAATGTTTACCGTCATTTGTTTACTTGTTTCTTGCTGTGGTTTATTTTCCATATTTATATAGACATACATAGTATTTATATTGGATCAAATTGACAACACAAATATGCTTAGCTTATGTTATGCCATCTGAGTACTCGAAGTCTGCTTAAATATATCTTAAACATTGGCCGTGTTCACCAGAACTAATCAATCAGTAATCAGGTATCAGAAATCAAAAAATTGTTGATGGGCTTCTGGTGAACGCTTTGATGAAATTTTGGGGCAAAATCAAAGTTGTCATTTCTTTTTTTGTCAAAGGTGTTAATATTTATTTACAAAATTCAAAACAATTTGGCGCAAAATGCTTAATGAAATGGGAATGAGCACAGCATAAGACCAGATTTAAAATAATAGATGATATTTTGCATTAATAAATCACTAAGCCAATACTGTATTTAATTTAATATTTTATAAGAAAAAGTTTAAAGCACTTTTCATAACCATATTCCTTAAAAATACGCAGACTCCAACGTCTTCTTTGCATTTTTTTTAAGAATACCAAATTAATATTAATATAGTGGTATCCTTATTAGTTTTGTGCTATTTATTTTCAAATCTTGTGTTCTGTTGATAACGATTTGTTGTATCGATAACAAAGCATCACAATCACTGAATTTCAGCGTACTATTTTGGTGATGAATTTTCAGTCATCATAATCACAAAATTTTGAAATCATGATTGCTAATCACTGCCGTTCACCAGAATAATCATACAAATTTCATCGATATTCTGTTGTCGATTTGTTCTGGTGAACACGGCCATTGATTGTATAATCATGCGGATTACGTATGATTAATATGACAATTTATGATGTAAATAGCTTAAGCCATAAATACACTTATTTATTGTGCATTAGAAAGCAATTAATTCATTAATTCCCAGTTTTGGAATACTAAGCATTCCTTACACCAAGTAGCCTGAAATTAAACAAAACTCAAATCCCAAACTAAATTGCAGTTTTAAAATTGTGTTTGTTTTCCTTTCTGAATGAACTAAACATACTTATATTCTGTTGTAATTTGTAAGTTGACAATTATTTCTATGTACTTTGTGCGTTTGACTTGCCATTTACAGTATATTACAGCATTATTCGCACAGCAGTCATTAAATAAAAAATATTACTCTAAATGGTTAATTTAAATACTGTCGCGGGTACTACGTGTCTACAGAGGGAAGGCTCCCCGAGTTAACTGTATTCCAGTCACAATATTGAGAATATTGTGGAAAAGTCGCAACGCGGATTGTTTATGTGTGTGTCGAAGCGTAAAAAGGCGCACAGTACGACAGTTAAATATTGCTGGATATTTTTTACGACCCGGGCAACGTGCGTTTCTGGCCCAAAAGGACACTGGTTGGCACAACAACACGCAAAAATAAAAGTTAATTAAGTTCTTTAAGGACGTGTTGTGCTGAATGTTGAATGTTAAATGTTGAATGCCTTTTTTGTTCGGCTTTCGCCCTACCGTATGCATATCTCTGACACCACAAAAGTCCAGAAGTGCGAGTTGGGTCTAGTGTCCAGCAGTTGGCTTCAATTGATTTCATGCAAACTTATAATTTATTTTCATATTGCTCGCTTTTCAATTCTGGCCAGCATTGTCCTGCATGGCAAGTTAAGACCATATTTTGTCATATTAAATGAATTCTTAAACTGACTTTGAGTAAATGAAATTTAGATGGTATTTATTTATTAATTTTATTTGCATTCATTATTCCAACTCAGTCAACTCTCTACTAAATCAATGCATTTAATTGACTTTAAAGCGATTTTGTTTAAATAAGCCTCAAGGCAAATGTTTGTCGTAACCAAAGCAATTGAAATACGAGTAAATGAATAATTCATTAACATTCTCGGCCTTGGCCCACGCGCAAACTGATTAAATCAAATTACTGCCAACTCTGACTCCAACTCCAACTCACAGTCTGCAGTTCTACAGTTAAACTTGAAAGTTCATGCCAAGGTCACAATTGCCAAGGGATTGCCTCGGGCCAATGGGTTAATGAGCGTTAACTGAATGTAAATTCATTAGACAACTGACTGAAAACTGACTTAACTTGAGGTACACGTCTTAAATTTGTAACTTAAGGATTCGATACAACGTAGCCAATTCAATAAAAAACTCAATTTACGGTTCACATTTTCAGTTCGTTGCGTTTGTATTGACAGGAAACAAACAAACTTCAATCTATCTGAGGTAAATGCGTATTTCAAAACAGAAAAAAGGGTCGAAAGGTCAAATGCCAAACAAGCAAAAATACAGCATACCAGCAAGCGTATTCAATGAACTTGCTGATTGACTTGAGAACAAAAGTTGATTAGTATACGACTAAATGATACTTCTTATAAAAAGAAATTGCTTAAAATATAAAACTGCACTTTAAAACTACATTTAATTAACAAACTGATTGACAAATATTTGTTATACATTTTAAAGTTGATTATTTTAATACAATTTTATTGCAATTCAGCAAGCAAAATGCGAATCATGCAACAATGAATTTAGGACACATGTGTGCCGTCAGGGTAATAAAAAATCACAATCAAAATGAAACAAAGCCATGGCATGCAACCGGAAACGGAAGTCAGCGCAGACAGAAGGAAAGAAAGGGCGCCACAGAAAGACACTCGTAAGGCTAAGGCAACGGCAAAAAGATAATGCCCATCAGAAATGTGAGCATGAGCAACAACAAGAACATCAACATCAACAACAATAACAACTGTTGACCTCGTGTGCCTTATATTTTGTTTGTTTGTCACGAAGAAGGCTCGGTCTCATTTTTACGCTTTTTTAAATAAACAAACACACTTTTATGACATTCCAATTTTGTGCAAACAAAAGAGCATCAACTACTCGAGGCGGCCAAAAGACAAATAGCCACGTTCGTAGCAGCAACGGGAACAGGAACAACTATAAGCAGAATATGTATGTTGACAGGACGACAGCAGCGAAATGGCAAAGGCCATAAACGAAAATGTGCAAATGGCTTAAACGGCACTAAAAATTGGATGGTAAGCAACCCACGGACCATCCCACCAAAGTTGGTAACACACTGTGGGCGTCTGTCAACATGTGTTTTTATTATCGCGAATGCAGCTGCAACTAGAGTTGGAGATGGAGTTTTAGCTGGAGCTGGAGCTGGAGGTGGAGGTGCAGGACACTGAGCTCCTCTGCGACGTTCAGTCCAAATAGGACTCTTAATTAAGAGCCCCCAAAATGCCAAGTGCAACGAAAAGGAAGAACGAACACAGAAACGGAAGTGGAAGTGGATGTGGATGTGGAAGAGGAAACTGCACTCGCCTGCCGCTTAATGCCGTTTAATGCCCCTGCCATAAATCTGTCCAAATTCGCCAGCACAGAAGGCTATATAAATATACGACTTGCGATAGTCGTGTGAATTGTGACTTTAATGGCCTTCGAAGCGAGGCCAAGTGAATTTAATGTCAGCTAATTACCTAAAGAAATTCTAACTTGTTATAAATTCAATTCAATTCAACACTTAAATATTATAATAATATAAAAGTCTAGTGCTTCAAATCCTAAAATAAGAAATATATTATGTACGATTACATAGCTTGACTAATTTGTAATAAACTCACATTTAAGAGACTAACAGCTTTAGAAAAGCAATTGCTTAACATTGTCCCTCTACAAAATTCAATTAGCAAGCACTTAGTAGCTGTACTCAGATCCCTTTCCCATTTGGTGCTGTTTAATGTTTTCCTGGCACACAACGCCAACTAACTACTACAGACTTCAACAGACTATAAACATGTGAGACAAAAGTGCCAGCAGCATTTTTACCTGCAGATTCCAAACAGAAATTGCTGGCCGATGATAAATTGCAGGCACTGCAATTAAGAATGCGACCGAGAGACTCCTCTGTTTGCTTCCATCCAATCCATTCCACCTAACAGTTTTACTTCTCTTTATTCCCGGTTTAATGCTGAGCTCTGAAAATGTAATAAACAATTGGAAATGGCGTTCGAGTTGACAGCTCGACACTAAAACGGTAATTGCATGTAAACATTTCTTTATGTGCGTCATTGAAATGGATTCTGGGCGGAGTCTGGGATAATTAGATATGTGGTATGGTTGACTGAAGCTGCCAATCCATTGGAATATTGTGATAGATGGCTTAAATGCTTTAATGTTTTTATTTCGAAGACCAGAATAGTTAGAGCTACCAATTTGGGTGAGATTGAGTTACTTATAGAATTGTAACAATCTCCTTAAAATGGAAAAGCGAATAGCAAAAGAAACTTAGCTTTTTCGACTGTGCTACCTATTTTAATATTTTTAAAAAGATACAATTACTGGGGATCTTACAGTCCAACTCCTGGAATGCAGCTTTCTTACTGATTTATTTAATATTTTTTTCGAATATTTAGCTTATTTGCCTTTAAAGAAATTCTGTTCCAATTGTTGATATGCAATAAAAAATTATTTCTTTGCTAATTTGACTCAATAAATATACTAAATATTTAGTTCGAATAAACGTGTATTACTCAGTTACAAGTGATGAAATTCAGCTGCAATTGATGAAGATGTAATTACTAATTAGTTATTTGCTAGTTTGACTCAATAGGTGGCGCTTTTGCACAGCTTGACAGTTACTGCAGCTGTTCAGCTATTTTAACCGTAAGCAATAACAATTACAGAAACAACAACAACAACGTGACATAAACAGGGGCAACAATTTACAGTTATGAAATGCGCTGCCAACACAATTGCAATAATTTAACTTCCGTTTCATGGCGGCATTTTGTGTTTCCGTTTATGTTCGTTGCCATTGCCATTTCCGCTGCTGCTGCTGCTGCCCGTTGTTCGCTGTCCGTTGTCCGTTACTCGCCGCAATCTGGTCACTGCAGTTGAAGGCTTTTGTTGTTGCTTTTGTTGCTGATGCTGTTACTTCTTTGCGACAACCATTCCCCCAGCCCCGCTCCCAACTCCCACGCAAATTCAATGGCATGGCCAATAGCCTTAGCTCGGAAAAACAGATTCAATGTTCCGTGTCCTGTGCCATGTTTTCATGGCTTTGGTTTGGCTTTGTAACTGTTTCACTGAACGCTATCCCTTTCGCTGTTTTTGTACTAGCCCCACTCACACACACACACACACACACACATACGCACACTCATACACTTATAAAGGGTGCTCGGTATTACATTCTTTGCCGTCGGCCAGCGACATCGTAAATTATTCAAATTTCAAGTCGTAAATAAACGCGCATAAACAAAACATAAGCGCACTCGACTGGCGTTGCTTCTGATTCTGCCGTTTGCCACGCCCACTAAACATCTTTCAGCTTAGAGAATGTTGCATCCCCCTGTACTTACCCCCATGTCCTAAGGCGCTTGTTGCAAATCGCAGAAATTGTTGAGCTGCTTTTGGTTTGCAGCTGACGAATTTGCTGCATAGTTTTAGGCGCCTGCAATTGATGAGCACAAATTATCATCATAGCATACACACATACAGCACACACACATGCATATTCCACATCAACTTCAAAGGTTACCAGGGCTTGACTTTGATTGGCATTTTAAATACGGATTTGACATTTGAGTCTCCATTCAATTGACATTTG
Source organism: Drosophila recens (assembly GCA_037043495.1). NCBI lineage: Eukaryota > Metazoa > Arthropoda > Insecta > Diptera > Drosophilidae > Drosophila > Drosophila recens. The sequence continues at coordinate 15,470 of JBAMBJ010002412.1, forward strand.
CAATCAGCGTGACTTCAGGTGTCTTTCATACATACTACGATACACATACATACATACCCAAAGAAGCATTTGCCGATCTGTCTACCTGACATGTTTGTAATGTGTTCAAGATTTTTGAATTCAACTAACTGGCATTTGATTGATTGATGGCTATTTCGTTTTTCTGGTTCTCTTTCATACTTAATTTTCTCACACGTCCATGAGCTATAAATCTATTCGGAAGACGGCTCAAGTATTGAAAACTTATTCGTCTGAAATGTATTTCAGGTCAAGTGACAGCCGATACCATCGTCTGGAAATGTGCAATTTCCCTGGCGTACTTTTTTATACTGCGGCTTTTATTTTTAATTATTAAACTACTTGTTGCTTTATTATAAAAAGCAAATGACTCAACTAAATCCATTTATTATCTGAAATTTTGTTGACGATTGACGCGTGAACTTTGAATACAGTTATGTTGTTTTGCCGCTTTTGTTTTGATGGGAGATAAGATAATTGATTTCGACTTAAAATACGTCATTGGATATCAGTCAACTACTGCACTGTCATGCCTAGTCAGCAGGTCTCTAGTCCTTTCCTTGGACTTGCATAAACTTATACCAGTTTAAAGCAAACATTTTTAATGTTTTCTTTTATCAAAGAAAGACCGCATAGCAATTGAGTAACTTTACTTATTTTTTTATTGAATTTCACTATTAGCTAACAAATATTTATTATAAAAATGTCTTTATCTTATAATATATAACCCATTATTTATGACATTATTCTAATGAAATATATTACAAGTATGTTTATTTTGTACAAATATTTTAGAAATTTTTCTCGGCTGTGGGTTTTAACGTATCCCCAGATGCTTCTTCTTTAAAAATAGAGCTAGTCATAACTTGATGCTTGGATACTGAGCTTTTACTTTTATTTTATTTATTACAATTATTACGATTTTTTACAGTCCGGCGTGTCTGTATATACAAACTAAGTATATAGATAGCTGGCGCACTTTTATAATATCATATCAATATCCGTTCTCATTAAAAATCATTCAGCAAACTTTAATAAATAGATAAGAATATTTTGCTCGGAACACATTAATTTGGAAAATATTATTAGATATTGTACTCAATACTACTTAATATTGATCTTATAATTATGTTTAGTTTCAGCACATAATTTTTTTTTCTAATCATTAAGGCATTAAAGCATAAGGCCTTGAGATAGGTATGTTTCCCTTTATTTTCTTTTTCAATCACGTAAACAAATATTTTTCATAAATAGATTTTTTTATTTTAAATAGAAGGTATTATATAATTAATGGCATTACTTTAATAAAATTAATTTAAATACAAATATGCCCTTTTCTCCGTTTTTAAAGTGCCCGTGACTCAAAGACTTGTCTAGCCAAGCTTCTCATGATCTTTCCATTTGTATTCTGTGGCAACGCATCCACAAACTGTACTCCGGAATGCAGTTGCTTGTAGTCGACCACAACTCGCTTGGCCACATGATCGATGATCTCCTTCTCGGTGATTTCAGTTCCAGCCTTCTTGATGACCAAGGCTCCAGCAGCGTCTCCGTATCTGGGATCTTTGATTCCGGCCACACACACGTTGAGAACCTCAGGCAGCTCGGAGATGATTTGCTCAAGTTCATTGGGCCAATAGTGACATGACTTATACTTGAGCAGATCCTTTTTGCGATCCACAAGGAAGAGATTATTGTCGTTATCAAAGTAGCCCAGATCACCTAGATTGATCCAACCATTTTGGAGGGTAGCGTTAGTGTCCTCGGGATTACCAACATATCCGTTCCATTTGGAACCTATATTAATAAGCACTTCGCCGGTCTGATTGTGAGGTAGAGGGTTGCCTTGATCATCGAGAATCTTGACACGAATGCCTGGAAAGAGGCCACCCACATTGTTGTCATTACTATTCTGGCTGTGATCGACGTTAGCGGTAACAGCGCCAGTCTCCGTGCATCCATATGAAAACACAATCATGCCACGTTTCAGCAAATTCTGGCCCCTTTGGAGGACCTGAGATGAGATCCATCCACCGGTAATAAAGGCAATTCGGACACTGGAGAATGCCTCTTCCGTGGCCAAGGGATGGTTAAATAGTTCATAGGTTTGCCAGGGTGCAAGGCAAATTAAAGAGATTTTATATTTCTTGATCATTGCTATAAAATTCTCTCCGTTGAAAGGACCATCGAATATAACCCTTGGAATACCGCACATAATGCTGGCTGCCATGCTGATGAAGCCCGTTGCCCAATCGATCGCGGCTTGGGTCAATATAATATCTGTACTGTTGGCAAGCCTAAAATATATAAATTTAAGTTGAAGGGAATAAATTATAATAATTTGCTGTACACTTACGAAGCACCTCCAACGACGTGTTTGTGGGATAAGGCAACAGCCTTGGGAAGACCTGAGGTGCCCGAGGAGCACAATATCAAGGCGGTTTGGTCTCCATTGACTGCCAAGACTTCAGGCCTAATAAAAGAGACAGACTTATGATTATGTTAAGTGTAAAAGTAGCTTCGATCACTCACTGATAGAAATGCTCCTCTGCTGTGGGTTTCAACAGGTCTTCAATACCGAGAACACCTTCCACACGACCCGTTAGTGTAACAATTTTGGGAGCACACTCTTTGGTCACTTCCTTAATCCGTTCGTAGTCAGATCCATCGCAGAACATGATCTTCGGTTTGGTTACGTCATAGAGACCCTTGACAACCTTGGCATCCCTGGTGACATTCACCGCATGGAAGGGCGTCGCATTGAAAAAGCATGCCACTGCCAAGGGAGTCACATAGGTGCTGGTGCCACCGATAATTCCAACGACGTCCTCGTGAGTCAGTTTCTCCTTTTTCAGGAATAGGGCCAGACGTGAAGCCAATTGACGCATCTCCGCATTGGTTATTTGTCTGCCGTCTTCATGGTTAATCTACTTCGTGATAGAGCAGCTCATTCAGTGGGAGATCTATCGGTGATTCGGCACTAGACACTCACCTGAACAACTTGGTTCGGCCAATTCCTCATGGTCGTGTAGAAGACTTCACCTGCTGAGCAGTCAGGATGGTAGAAGGCAGCTTTTCTCTTACCACTCCAGATTCTGGACTCTTCATCGTAGTGGGTCGGAAACAGAACTTTTGTCGCCATTATGCTAACCTTACTGCAAATCAAATATTGATACTCTACAGTCCATCGAGTGCCTTTATATATCGTGAATGACTGGCTTATTTATCATAAAAAAACATTTGGCTATCTTATATCTCACTTCTAAAACGACCCGTCTAGCTATATTAAATAGATTAAAGTATTTCCATTGAATATTTCTCAATGGAAATTATTTTTATTCCAGGAATCAGATGTTTTTAGTTTGCGCTCTAAATAAAACCCCATTCGGGGAATATTTGTTTATCAATTGGGCGCCAATAAAATGATATTGAGTATATCGCCTTTATCTTAAATAATATGCGATAATTAATCCCTGTATTACTAATTGTCATTTTAAATATTTAGTTTGACATTAATCTAAATCTCAGCTCTGATAAAACAAAGCTTAAATGGAAATTTAAAATGGGTTTTTAATGAACAAAACTAGTCTGCTTTGTTGTGTTGTTACCACGAATATAACTCGAAATATTTTGTTTCTGCCTCAGTAATTTATGCACGCTTCCCCATTGTGCCTTTTTTGCAAGGGGGTTTTCCTTTTGCTTCCCACTTGTGGAGGGCTGATCTGCATGCATAAATTAACATGAAATTACGCCCAACAACGAAATATTTAAAAATACTTTGGAGCATAGCGCAATTTTGTATTGCAGCCCGAGCACAGAGAATATGAAGAGGTCTCGGAAATTGCTATGGAAATAAAAGAATGCAAATTGAAAAACATTTCTCAGTTGCCCCAACTACTTAAATCGCGAGTAGCTTTAATAGAGCCCATCCCAAGCTTAATTTGAATAAGATTAGAGGATGTTCAAATGGTCGAAGTGTTGGTCTCGGTGTCGGTTGTCGATTGTCGGTGTCGGTTTCGGTGTCGGTTTCAGTTTCGGTCAGATGGTTGCTTGGCAGCTGTGGTCCATCAGTTAATTTGCTTTGTCATGTGTAGTAGAAGTCAAAGCTTATTGACAGTTGATGAAGCACATTATAACACACACACACACACTCACACATTCACCCATAACCATACAGTGTTTGCAGAGAAGCTTTTGTCCTCTCATTCCCGATAAATTGAGTAAATTGCTTGGTCAGGACCCACCGCATTGGAATGATAGTGCGTGCTTCTGACCTGTTTGCCTTTACCAACAAAATTAATGTTGTTGTTGCAATTGTGTAACGATTTCATTCACGTTTCCATACCGAGGACTTAATTTAATTAACCCTACTCGAATTTACAGATGACAATAATAAAAACCATATTAGTTTTCTTTTATCGCATTCGATGACAGGTTAAATGCTTTTTAATTTAATAATAGTATTAAATATTCATTTATTAACATAAAATAATATTTGTTTACATTATATATACATTCGATCTATTTTTGCGTAATAAGTAAATTAAAAGTAGGTATTTCCATTTTCTCTTATTAAATTGTTCTAGCCCTATACAATCGCACTCCAAATAAAAATTTTATGTTGAACTATTTAAGTGTTGCTCTACGTATAAACAGCCCGCTGTAGAGGCTAACATTATGATCGATAAAATAACAGAGTGCGAGTGTAAAAACTGTTATTGAATGAATCAGAGCCGCGCACTATAGATAGTGCCAACAGTGGTGTCTATTCATATTCGTATAGAGTTTCCAATGGTGAAAGTAAAAAACATGTGACGAATAATTTTTGAAGAAATATCAGTACTTTGACATGGACAGCGCGATTTTAGGGAAAGCAAAACTTAACCGATTTTCTTTCAAATTATTAATTTTATCATTGTTTGAAATCTTGTTTGTTTCTATATCAAAATATTTCAAAAATTTAATTTTAAATAACAAATTTTTGCTTTTCTATACTTTTTTTTTAAAAATTTTTGTAAAAACTTAACCGATTTCCTTGCTGAATATTAATTTTATCAATTTTTGACCTTTAATTTGACTCTGCATCACAATTTTATTTCATTGAATCCATTTTAATCATATTATGTTTATTATAATTGTATTTTCACTTCCAATTACGAGTAATAATTTACTAAGATTGCCTTGCTGATAATTTGATCTCCATGCTGACTTTTCCTAACATTGAAATGATTTTGTAATACTCGTATAACGCAAAGAATACCCACGTAAAGTCTAAAAATAGAATTTAAAGAAATTAATACCAATTGGTATTTGCAAAATGACGTACGTACCTACATAGATATTTGTTAATCTGATTAGGTAGACTCCCACAGTGACGTTCAGCTAATATCGCACACAATTTAGAATTCAACCAATACTGGCGTCGGCGTCCCTGACCTTACACAAGTCGCCAAATTTGCGTGCTGGCGTTATCAGCGCGTGTTTTCACGCTTATCACACTTGTTGGGGGCGCCACGTGTTGTCGGTGCTGCTCTCGCTCTCGCTGTCGACCTCCAGAACTGTCATAAATCTTGCATACTTCAAAGGCGCATGCGTCAATTGTGTTTCGATTCCGAATCGTTTCGCCCGGCAGTGAAAACATCGCTTCATTCATAAAAATGGGCGATGTTTTGCGGCCAAGAGATGCTGCATCTGGGCAAATCGGCTGTCTGGTCCAGGGACTTGGGCACGGGCAAACAGTTTGCGGTGATTCCTAAGACGGAGCGGTTGCAATAACGGTAACAATAATAACTCGTAAATAAATCGAAAAGATTCTGTTCCATGTTTGCCGAATTCTTAGCTGTCGCGTCGTAAATCACAAAAATAAGGAACCAAGTATTTGAAGTAATACTATAAGGTTCTTTGGCAAAGTATTAGTACTAATTACAAGCTAACTGTATAATATGAGATGAGTAAATAATAAGAATTCTCTGCATAAAAAAGTTTTACTCAAGTGCTGTTAAATGTTGCAAAGTTAGTCGAGGAAGTTAAGTGCGCTCGTAACTCGACCGGAATTCGCGGCAGTTGCCTAACACGTTGGCTCCCGATAAAGTTCTTGGCCAGCCTGTCAGACAGACAGACAGACTAACAGAGAGACAGCTGAGCAGTTAGCCCTTCACTTTCAATTCCGTCTGAATATACGGCTAGTTGCTTTTCGTGGCCCAACAATTGAAGTTTAGACAACAAAATTTAGTTAAACAACGCACCGGGTTGCAGTGAAGGCATCGCGCCTCTGCCGGATACGGAACCCAACTTGTCCGGACATTTTGGCTGAACTTTTTTTAACAGTCACAAGTTGTCGGTCGTCCAGTTCCCAGTGGCTTGTTGGTAAACTAGCGACACACACACGCACACACACATACGACGTGAACGTGTGATGTGAATGGTAAGTGCAACACACGGGAAAACGCTACAATTTGAACCCGTTAACGTATTTCCTTGTTGGCCCTGTGTGAAATAAGAGACAACCTGCGAGATTGAAATTTCAATGCTTTTTTGTGTGTGCGAATTTACTTTGTTTGACTTGCGGGTAAAACTGTGATTACAGTTTGTCTTTTGTGGTAAACCCTTCCTATTTATATTCTTTATTGTGTGTGTGAGAGGCAAAAACCATAAATTGTTAAATTAATAACTTGATTTCAGCTGTATCTCTAAGCCAAAATCAAGTATTTACTATATTTTTTAATTAGTTTAATAAGCCAATGAATTTGTGATGATTTTTATTAACTGATGTTGCTTCAATTAATTATATGTATTTATATTTACTGAATTAATGCAGCATCATAAATTATATTTAATTAACTGAAGAAACAATATTGAATAAAATTCATTACATAAAAAAAGCTTTGCTTAGTTTATTTTAAAATCTAAATATGTACATAGGAATTCGTTCGAAAATTTAAAGTGTCTTCACAGCAAGGCCAAAATATTTGTGCTGAATTTTTATTAACTGATGTTGGATTAATTAATTGTATTTATTTAATTGAGACAACATCCATTAATAATAAAAATCTTTACAAAAAATATTTCAGTTTAATTAAAAATCTAAATATAAATATAAGACTTCATCTCTGAGTCTCTTAAAAAATTGTCTTAATAAATGTGCACAATATTCGCAATTACGAGTAGTCATACTCAGACTTGACCTAGAACTAGAATCCATATTACTTTGGTATTTGCATCTGACTTTTGTTTGTTCATTGCGTGTGTCGCGTGCTATGTCTGTTATTTTAGATCTAATTGTTACTTTATTGCTGCCTTGTGTGCCATATAATAGCCCCAAATGAACCTGAGCTCGCCCAGGACATCAGCTCCAGCTTCAGGCACAGTTCTGTTCCTGTTCGGTTAGAGCATAAATATGCTGCCAACGGGAGACCAATTCCAGGACTCGCCTTCGTCACGCCTCTCCAGAAACGGAGAGCAGTCCAGCAAATGGGCTGCGTGTCGCATCTATAATTAAGTGAATATACTCGGGGCTGGTGGGATGTATTTTATGCTGGCACTTGCTGAATTATCCACATCCACACACAACAAATATTTGGCAGCTGGCATGGCATCTCTGGCGTGGTCACAATGCCAAAGGACATTCGCCATTGGGAATTACTTGTCCCCAGCTGAGACTGATATGCTTTATGACCACAACTGAGAGCGTGTTCCAATGCTGTGTAGGCCTGTGTAATTTAAGATTTATGACCATATCGATTTCTCTAAAGCTTCGCAAGTGCTGAAATTTTCAAATGAGATCTACAAATTTGAAAATAGCTCTTTAAAATTCATTTACTTAGATATTTTTGGAGTAAATCTCTAAAGATATACTCGTTTGTTGCTCGTTTATTTCCTAGCAATTTAAATGCAAAGAGAACTGCAATTATGCTCTAGAACTCTTCAATTACAGTTAATTACGGATAGAAGTACGTCTGTATTTGTACAATGGAAAAATAACATCGTCGATGATGCTACAATGACTAATTGGCCTTTCGACTTCGTCTTCGACACACGATTTCCGTTCTGTGCGACAGACACATCAAAGGATCCAAGTTCAACAATAACAAATGTTCATGACCCCGGCTACATATACATATGTACATAATTGGGATATATCCAAATAAAAATATATATATGAACAAGGACAGGCCAATTAAATTACTTGTAATATACGCCAAATATTTGGCTTTGACCTGGGCAGGTTTCGTCCTTTGACTGCGTTTCTTTTGGCCCTAGCTAGTAACTAAATATGTGTCCATAAGTAAAACACACAGAAGTAAATGAAAATGCTCTAATTGCGACTGCTCGTCTAACAGATACCCTAGATGCTCTAAGTAATAAAAGTGCTTAAGTCTAGTATTTGAATTACCTGACTAACAAATTACAAAGAGAGCTTATTTGCAAGTCGAGCTTTGTCTGCTTTAAGTGTAGACTAACTAACTAACACATGCAGTCCGTATTCGTGTTCAACCGTCTGTCTAAAGCATCTTTACAAGCATGCAAACATCCAGCGACACTAATGGAGTTCACACACACGCACACACACATATATGCACACGCATGCACTCACATAGACTAGTGTCCTTAAAACAACAATAAATTAGACTAAAACATCCGTAGTGTGTTTTTGCAATGAGATTTGTTGTTCTATGCAAATGTCAGACTCTATAAGTTGCTCTCTCCTGCTCACTCGCACTGTTATCCATCTCGCTTGCACTCCTGCTCTCTATCCTCCTTCTTCTGACTTTATGCTTCGTATCCGCAGGCAAAATAAAATAATTAATAAACTTGCTGTTAACACAATTTCAACTTTAATACATTTTTGCACTGACTTGCGGGCCATAAGAATATAATTTATAAGCCATTTCAAGAGTCTAGCACACTTTGCCCGTCTCTTTCTAATGCTGCAGAGAATGAACTGGCAGTTTATGGATCAATTAAAGCAGATGGACGAGGAAATATTGTGGGGTGAATGATATAATTATGGCACTGAATATAAGTGGATTAAAGTGATAAAGCAATAAAAAATCGAAATACAACTATTTAAATAGAAAATTCAGAAACGAATACAACATATTCATTAGGTCATTATTTTAATAAAACTTCATGAGGTAAAATATTTGTTATATGAAAAAGTGAAAAATGAAGGCATTTAATTTTCATTAGGACATTCATCTCAATAATCTGATAATAAATTAAGGAAAATTGAAACTTTGCATTTTTGTTGTTTACTAATTAGAATGTAAACATCATAAATCACTGGCATACATTGGAGCTATTGGGCTTGATTCTCTTTAGCAATACCTTGGGGGCGTCCAAACTCTGGATAGCTAATACTAAATTTAAGTCAAGTGATAAATACTTCAACTGAAAAAGCAAAAATACGAGTATAGCACAAAACGCTTACAAAGACAAATAAAGCAGCGATAAATTTACAACAATAGCCGAGAGGCATTTTCAACATAAAACAAAAACAAAGAGAAAATAGAAAAAGTAAAGAAAAATACAAATGAAGGCATAAAAGTTATGGGTGGCAATATATTGCGTCTGGTTTGGTTTGTTGCTGCCTAGACGATGAGATGACACCAAGGCACCAAGGCTTAAATAAATAAAATAAATCAAAAATGTAAATCAACACTCGTCATTCATACAGACTCGCACATATATTGTATAGGTCTGGTCTCTGTGTATACGTATATATATATATGTTTGCCCAGGGCAATAATTTGCACACAGTCATACACATATATTTCTCACTCCTTCGGACTCTCTCATTAAATTTGTCTCGGCTTCTATGTGTTCGTTGACTTTGTTATTTCTAGTGGTTAGTTATTTGGGTTTGTCTGTAATATGAAATCACGACAAAGCATTCAGTCAAGTGTTTTTGGATTTCAAGCAAAAGGAAATATTAAATTATGCCCGACACACAAAAGGTTCTAACGAAGCATTTATTTTATTTTATTTTTGGTGAACCATCTTGACCATCCCCCGCTTTTGCTCCCTGTTCCCCTATTTTTATATATTTTATTGGTTCTCTCTGGAGTGTATGCAATAAATCATCAATAGAAAAAACTAAAATTAATTGTTGTATGGAACTGTGTGTACACAACGAAAGATAAAACTTAGTTACTCGACTAGTAGATACTCGTATTAACATCACAAGAGGTATTCCTGGACTCCAATATGCTCCCATATTTGAAATGCATGAAATGAAATGCTTCATCACGTGTCATATTTATTTCTTAAGTCTATGTTACCTTGTTGTTTTATGTACAGGGTATAACAGAAGATTATATTTATTGCTTTTTACTCACATTTGTCTTATTTTCTATTATATTTCGCAGTTCATAGCAAACTTATTCTTTCGATATTTACAAAATGCACTTTTATAAATAAATTTCTTTGCTGCACAATGATATAACCGCAAGCAAGTCAAACATTTTATCGAGCAGTAATTAAAGTTGAATGCAGTTGAAGAGAAGGTTCGTTTTCCAGACCTGGAAGGCATTTCAATTAGTAAGCATTCGTTAAAGAAACTTCATTTCCTTTACTTTTGCGCGATCGAAGGAAGGATTGAGGGGAAGTGGAGTGGAATTTGCAGTGCCTTTGACTGAATGGCCTTATTCGAATGCATTCAGGCCATGTTGACGATGATGTGCTTTTTAAAGAACAAATTCTCAGCACTTGATGTAATTTCGTTCACTTTGCATTTCGGTGCTCAGTCCACTCAGTCCAGAGTCCACTGTCCACTGTCCACAGTCCACGTCAATGTCCTGGCCGTGTCCGTGGTGTCGTGTCTGGCAGCTGCAGACACCTTTTTTATTCATTTGACAAAACTGAGTTGGGGGCAACACGCAGCCTTTGTCCGTATTCCCATCCATTCTGCCCACCTGTCCAGCTGTCCACCTCTGCGCCTGTCCAGCCTTAAGCGCCCTCGGCTTCCACTTGTTCCGACAAGTGGACAGACAGACTGACAGACAGACAGTTGTCTGCGTAGACATTTTTTGCGCGCTGCCTTTTCTTACAGCTGTTTATAATTCGGCCTGAAATCTACTTCATTTTATCAGAGTCTTCACGGCATCTTGCATTTTTGAAATGAATTTCATTTCGGTCTTTTTTTCGTTGTCATCTTCAGTTCCATTTCGTTTTCTCATCTTTTAGTTGGCATTGCCCAACTCTTTGCACATTTCCAGCTGTCCTTTATCCAGCGCCCTCTGTCAGTTGCTGGTCATTCAATTTGACGCCACATTTATTCACCTTTTTTTCGGCTGCTCTTTTTATCCGATTCTCACTTCTACTTTAATTACTTTGTTATACGCTGGACTGGCCATGCTCGTACTTCATTATTTGACAAAGTTATGTTAATTAAATATCCTGGCAAGCTAACAGTTTTGCTGCTGAGTATCACGTAGTCGAGCTCAGTCGACGATATCATTTATTATTTAGTTCCAACACTGCGTATACGCAATGTGGATTTAGCTTTAAGAAATGTGTTAATGCTGGCACTCCCTTGGGTGCAGCCATCTCCATTATCTGGCTGAAAGTTAGCTGGAAGTTCAGTTCTCCAACTGTCCAGCAGACTGCGATGATATCTCTGGGGCAATTAATACTCGCAACTTGTCAGGATGTCTCTTCCGCCAGCCAATGGAGCAGATAGAGAACTTAGAGAGAGAAACTGGATTCCCGACTGAACTCGAGTTCGAATTCCAAACTATTTTCGGCCACACTTAAAATTTGCTAAACGATAGTTCCCCCAGGGCTTCACACAATTATACTACATCATTCAAAAGAGCTCGACCCTCGCTTATTCCCTCACGCTTTCTGCCTTTTCGTTGGTTTTTAAACGTTTTATAACTCCCCCGAAAGTCGCTTCCTTTCACTCGCTCTATCTGTCTTTCCTTCTCTATCTCGCTCACTCTTTCTGTGTAGTTTCCGCTGGGCTGCCCTCATTGTTTTGACTTCCGCTTGGTGGTCGAGTGCCTGATGATGTGCTGATGATGATGATGTGCATGTCCTGTGTCCCGTGCTCCACGTTCCGTGTCCTTGTGACGCTCCACTGGCAAACAATAACAAGCGCCTGGCTTCGCTGCATCTTGTGTGTCTATTTGTATGTTTGTGTTTGTGGTCTCCATAGATCTCTATCCAGATCTGTGTCAGCAAATAGATTTAGTGCTCCATTACTGTGGACAGCTGGGGCGCCCACTAAACGATGGTCCAATCGTCGAACCGCTGGCACTTTGTTTGCCTAGCGCACTAGTTAAATTGGGCAGACAAATGTTTAAGTATCCCCCTCGGTCAAACAGATCCAACTAAAACATACACAGAAAGAAAATCCATTCTTAAATTCAAGTTTAAAATTAGCATGTATTTTATGAAGATGTTTCGGGATATTAATGTTAAGTTTATATGAGAATAAATTACATTTAATTTTACTGAAACAATTCTTATTTAGCCCCGATGGTCAAAATATTGTTGGTTATCTTTTTTCCTGTGTAGTAAGTGCCATATCCAGTTCCATGGCCATGTCTATCTGGTGTTGGCTCTTTTAGTTTACAAGTCGCTTTCTCGCTTCAACTTGCATTCCGCTTATTGGCTGTAGTTAAAGTTTGCTATTCTTTTTGTTGGTTTCCGGTCCGTCGAGGCTTCACCACTGACATATGTTGATCCGGTCCGCACAAGGACATCACAACGCGTATGGAGGTCACTCGGCTTGTTTACCCAATAAACATTTCGTGATGCTGAATAATAGAAATCGATTAAAATGTTTAAAGTAAACACACAGATGGTTTTGTTAACATATAGGACATGTAGAATATTCTTGAAAAATTTAAAAAGAAATGCCCAAACATTTCATACATTTTTGTATGGTTTAAGTTTCCAATTAAATAGTCTACTGGACAAATGTTAAATATTATACACAACATTTTGGCACATGTCTTGCATGCGTGTTTTTATGTCTTTATGACTGTGTGTGGGCAGACAGAACTAATTTTTGGTTCCATTATTTATGTTAGCCTGGCTGAATGTGGCTCAGACACATTTCAAGGCGATTTTCCGGCTTGGTTGTTTGTTATTCTCGATTTGCAAATCTTTTTTGGCCTGCAACAAATTCTGTCATTTGCATTTATATATTTTCCTTGCTCTCCCACTTGCACTGCTATAGGAACAGAGCGACTGAAAGAGAGAGAAAGACAGAGAGTCTCTCACTCTCTCTCTGTCTTTCTCTCTCTATCAGTCTAGGGCGAATAAAGATTTCAATTCGAGGGAGTATGAGAAAATATTTGGCACATTGCTTAAATTATTTTTGCTGGCCTTTTTATTTGCTATTTTTCCATTTGAATGCAACAAAAACTTGGCAAGAGAACTTGTCGACAGGCGTCTAAGTGAATTTGTTTGTTGTCCGAGTTGCCAACTGCGCGGAAAAGAGAGAGAGAGAGAGAGAGAGAGAGAGAAAAAAAAAGAGAGAAGAAAAGAGAATGGCAGACGCTGACCATGCACTTGGCAAAGAACCAAAGCGACACTACAGGACCAATGTGGACTTTCGTTTGCTCTTCTCAGTTGGGATTTGGGGAATTCGCATTGATTGCTACATGCCCTATTATACTTAAGTGCTTATCATAATTTCTGCTGCTCTTCCTGTCCTATCCTCTACTGGGTCATTGGGTCTCCTCGAATAATTTATTTCTCAGCGCGCCTTACGCATAAGTCGCCTTAGCGCCTATTCCCCAGAGTCGGTCAGGGCAAATGGAAATGGATTTACTAGCGCCATCGTGGAGCAACCGGAACGTGCAGGCATCGGTTGAAAGTACTCGTAGTGCCAGGCCGGAAGTAGCCAGGCCAAGAGTCAAATGTCTACACTTGATGCGATGCCACAGTTTTATACAGTTCCGCTTAAAAATCCCTTTAAGTTTTATCTGTCCGACATTTTTGTGTTTGCGATTCCATGTGCTTGTCATCTGAGAAGTCGGAAAGTTTTTCATTTACAACAAAAATCACAGCATTCAATTGAACAACATTGCCTCCAACTATTTGCAAATTCTGCAAATAATTTCCATATTTTTATTCCATATACCCTTTGAATAAAATGACAAGGGTAAGTGAGACCGAACCAATTTCGTATTAATGTCATAAATGTTCAATATAAGTTTAATTATATCCCTGTAAACTTAACACTCTCGTACAGAAAACCTATTAGTCGAATACTGAAATTCGAATCAAACTACTGCGCTTTTTTTATCACACCCTTTGGTACTTTACAGTTGCTGATTGCATGCGAGGGATTTAATTACCACGGCAGGAAATGATATATTGATTGCAGAAACGAAGGAATTTTATCACAAAAATTCATATGAATATAAAATATTTTTCTTTAAAATTTGTTAATAACATACAGCTTTTTATAAGGCCAATTTTTTATATCGACAGATGATAGGAAAAATATTCAACTACGATTTTTATGAGTCAACAAAACTGAATCCTTGTTCAGTTGAGTTTCTGTAAAGCTGTAAAGAAACTTAAGACTATAAGATAATCCGTAAGCTTTGGCTTAGCTAAATATAAGTGTGTGGTTAAGGTTTTATTGGAGCTCTTAAATATTTAAGAGCAGACACGTCACAACAAAGTGCTTGGATCGAGAGTTCAAGGGTCAGGGGTCAGAGTTCAAGTGGGTGTTGTCGTACTTGTATTATGTTTACTACTTGTGCCATAAGTGCTTTCTAAGCTGTCTAAATAATCGATGATACGAGTACTCGTACTATTTATGCCCAAGTTTTAAAATATTTTTCTGTCGATTCTGAATTTTTAGTTGCCAACGAGAGAAACATGGGCGAGACAACGGCGCCAAACCCCCAGAGAGAGAGGAATGTGTGGACTAAAGAAAAGCTGTATTGACATGATAAACAAAATTGATTTTCTTAACAATTTTTTTGTTGTCTTCGCCAACTTTTTATATTGACAATGTGTGGGAGTTTCTGTTGAATATTAGTGTAAGTGCATACATACTTATAATGAAGTCAAACAATCTTGACTTGCAATTTAGATAGACCATACTGTAAACATAATACTATTTATAGTAGATATCTTGATAGTTTAGTTCGTATGTTGTCCTTTTTACGACTGCCTACTGTCAAAGTTTATTAAATTGTCATAAACGCTTCTTCATCCTTCGGCTCGTCTGTTGTTTACCTTTCACCTCTGAACAAATATTCTGCTTCTGCTTCAACTTTACGGCTGGTCAGCTGCTCGAGAGCACATAAAGCGCATAAAATTAAATAAAAATCAAATAAGAAATCCTTTTAAGCTCGCAATGCTTTTCGCTTCTTGCTTTTCGCCACTTTAGGGTCTTTTTGCCCATGCAGCTAACTAACCAAAGAAAAAAGAGAAGAGCAAATAGAATAAAAATAAATCAGCACAAATTTGCTCAAGATCTTTCAGACTACACACTGTGGCCGAAACCACCTTGTTTTTCTTTGCTTTTATTTTCACGTCGCCTCTTTTTATCTTTTTTGGTTATATTTTTTTTATATTTTGAGCGATGCTTTGCTTTTGTTGTTTATGGTTTTTGTGCTACAGTTTTGAAGCTTTGTCTGGTTTAGTTCAACTTTGGAATATTATCGGTCGAGACCTTTTTGCGCTCGCGATAAACATAAAGCGGATTAAATTTAAAAAATTGTTCTTTAGCGGGTCACAGTAGAAGGTGTCAGAAAAACGGCAAATCTATTGCAAATATAAAAGAAACACACGTTGTTCATTTGCCGAATTAGTTAAAAATTCAGTAGCTGAGTTTTATCAATTTCGGTTACTCTATCACATGGGAGTTTTCCTTCATTTTGTTTGCACTTTTTCTGTTACATGGAAAGCGCATTTTTCAGCGCTTTTTCAGCTCGCATTACGCCCTTTGATTTCGGTTTTCTCCTTTGTCTTACCTTGCTTTTCCGCAATTTCCATTAGTTGGTAAATTCTTGATAAACTTGGCAATGGATCTGGTGGTTTGCTTTCCACTTTCTTAGTTAACTGTTTAATGCAATTTCATATCCATTCTTAATGAATGCGTCGAAAGTTTGTTCAGCTCGGGAGCAAGAAATGCGAAATTTAATATCTATAAAGTTCTATCTTCTGTTTAAATGATTTTCCAGATTCATTGCTGTCGCTTTATGTGCTTTTCAAATCTTTCGTTTGGTTAAAGTTTAACAGATTTCTCAGATACTCTCAATAGTCGAACTCTGTTTTATTCTGAATTTAAGTACGAAACCATGCCAAAATTCGGTTACGTAATTCTTCGCATTTATCTTCATTTTTGGCATTGTTTTCTTACTTGTTCCATGGGCTTTTATGCTGCCCTTTTTTACGCGTTTTCCGTTAATGTGCGTTGCGGTTGTTTACGATTCCAAGGCACCTTTAGCCCCGTGCCCCTATATGCCACCCTCCTGCTTCTGCTGATCTGCTTCCGTTTCCGTTCACGCATGCACAAATAACACACACACATACACACACACACTCACAACAGCCTTAATGTCACCCGCTGTCTTTTCTGAGTGTCGCCTGCTCAAAGCAGAAAATTGTAGTTTATATCCTGAAATCACAAAAAAATAAGATTGGCTGTGAGATGCCCTGTAAAAAAAATATAAATATCTTAGAACCTTTAAATAATTTACAAATTAAATTAAAATATATAACTTAGGTATGCATATTTTAAATATGAATATTTTACTTTAATCAACCTTAATAATGGTTTATTGTGGCTTCTTTATATGATCGAAGTTCAGTTATGCCCATTTTTTGATTTTATATTAAAAGGTATATAATAAATTCTTTATTTATTTCGTGTTGCACGTGTCTCGGCCTTTTGAATTCCGTGTATGCTTGCAGGACCCAAAATATTTACCATGCCAGCGAATTGAGGTTCTTATTTTCAATTTAAGAAATGCAAATGCGTATAAGCAGATTATGCTGATGAGCAGCAGTTTAACAAATGCTTGGTAAACTGTACTTGCTCCTCTACACATGTATTTGCATGTGTATAAAATTTAATTTCCTGCTCTTGCTGAATTTGTTATGCTGCTTTTCGGATCATAGGATTAAAATTCTGTTATGACTAATAAATTGAATACAATAAATTAAACTTGCCTTTTTTCATTGTCCAAATATTACATAATACTGGCTGGGTTCTAGTTTGAGTTTCAGCATTTATTGTATTGTCACATTTGAATAACTTTTACTGGCAATCGACATATATACATATGTATATTGGTATAAGAGAAAATCTACAGTTTAAACAGCTGGCAAAGTCAATGGCAAACTTTGGCTGTCTGCGGTTGTTGTTGCTGTCTCTATTTGTTGTTAATATTTCATATCGATAAATAATTCATAAATTTGGCGTGTGAGAAGGAGGCAGATATATATATATATATATGTGTTGTCAACGCCACGGCATATTGAACCAAATATAAACGCATTAAAATAAATCCGCAAAAATCCTGTCACACACACACACACGCACACACAGAGAGAGTATGTCAATGACACATACATACCACAAAGAGTTCCAAGCGACATATGACCGCATTTCAAATTAGCACACACCAAAGGACTTTCACATTCTCCCATACACACACACACACACACATGTTACATGTGTTTGTACACATATATTGTATATTTTGTATTTAAAGCCCCATCGCAGAGTCAAAAAATGCCGCCACAAGTAGCATAAATACAAATACATATAATGCAATATAATAAACGTCAGAAGCAGTGAAAAATACGCAGCCAACTGAAGGGTGAAATCTTAACCAAGCCAACATTCTGGCCCAGCAACACACACGCAGAGAAAGAGATAGATAGGGAGGGAAATAGAGATAGAACGATAAAGAAAATCAGATAGACTGTGGGGAGTGTAATGTCAGTTCGTGGTGATAACCCTTTTTAAGTTTGCAGCGAACATAGTCAGAAACTTACGTATACATAGATATATATTTATATATAGCTTAAATCCAATTTGGCTAACAAGACATTGTCAAGTCAAGTCAAAGCCGTCATTCAAAGTAAAAAGTATACTGTTTTTGAACAGTACTTCTAATACCCTAACTGAAGGTAATATATTTATATTTTGTATAGATATTAAAAGTTTTAACCTCAGTATATTAATATTTATGTTTTTTTTTTCAATATTTAAAGAATTTGTGAGACACTTATGTCAAAGGAACTTCATTAATATGAATGTTTACGCACCTAATTAGCCTAATCATTAACTGCTTATCAGTTTCAGCTAATTCTGAAATGACATCAACCAACAACGACAGGCTGAACCGCAGCAGCTAATTTAATTTGGTTAACGAAAGACGTTTTGTCTGGTTTGTGGTTGAAAATTTACCAAAGCAGCAGCTTCTGCTCATTAGGCATTTTGTCCCCTTCAGTTTAGCCAGTTGTCCTTGATTCCTCAAGTCAGAGACAATTTAAGAATGTCGCCGACAAACATAGAAGAGAGATTACTTCAGACTAATAAACTTTAATAATAATAGGAGTTAACCACAGTCGACTCTTCTTCTTGAATCACATTATATGAGAATTGTATTGCTGTCAAAAAACTTCCATTGACATACTATCACCTACACCTAATCTAAGCAAATCACAATAAAATACTTATTATAATAATTATCAACAAGTGATACATTGCAAGTAACTCACAAACCTTCGCAAAAGCTAAAGACATTCGAAAACCATATCATACTATATTTTAGCTAAATAAATAGACTATACCTTTAAAATGATCCTGGATAAGTCTTGTCTTGCTCCACCCGGACACTCGAGGTTCCTCAAGAATCGCCGGGTGCTGCCCGTGATTGTGAGTGCCAAACGCTTCAATGACATCATGTACAGATCCGAAATGGGTCCAAAGCGCGACAAGTTCGCTCAAAAGGAAGAGGACGAACGATATTTGCAATACCTCAAGGATGGCAACGATGCGCTGGTCAAGCACTTCACAAACTTTGGCACACAGTCCCTGGACGAGGAGAAGCAAGCGAAGATTGAGCAGGAGCTCAGGGAAGCTGAAATCCTGGAGAAAGAAGTTCGTCTGGAGGATGAACGAATACGCAAGGAGCGAATAATGAGGGCCAACAGAATATTGGAAGACTTAAAGGCAGGTCAACGTGCTCTGCACCATGCCCTGGTCGAAAGTGAGACCATCCATCAAAGAAAGTTCAACGAGGCTGTCAATCGAGAGATCGCCGAGGAAGCTGAACGCCAGCAGCGTCTAGACGAGATGCAGTGTCCGGAAATATTGATTCCAGCTTGTAGTCTCACTGAGGAGGAGCTAAAAGCTCAAGCGAAAGCAAAAGCAATCGAAACCCGTGCTTATTTTCTAAAGAATATGGAAGAGAAGCGTCAGAGGAAATTAGTTGAAAGGGAACAGGAGGTATTCGAGGGCATCGTGGAGCGGGAACAATATAAATGCCTACACGAGGAAGAAGTGAAGGCAGCCAAAAAGCAGGCGGAGAAAAGACGCGACTTTTGTCGTCGAGCATATCGGGAATCGCTAAGAGAAAAGGCCAAGATTGCAGAGTGTAAGTCAAGAGTTGATAGATTAATTATCCTGTTAAAAACGTGTCCTCAATTATTTATTAGATGAGAACATCTGTGAGCAGATTGATGACAGAGTACTCTGCGTGGATGTGACAAGGCGTCGCAATCTGGACAAACGCTATAACGCCGCATATAAGAGTATGCATGAGAAAATAATACGCGATCGGGAATGTCGAGCACTCCAAATCTACCAAATGCAACAGGCGATCAAGCGAAAGGAGGATGAACGAGATGACGCAGTTGTCGATCGCTATAATGTTGAGGTGGAGATGGACGAGGCACGGCGTCAGTGTCAGATTGAGGAGTTGGCCAGGCAGCGACGTGCCTACCAGTTGGTGGAACAGAGACAGGCCGAGGAGAAGCTTCAGCGAGAGGCGGAGATTCGTCGTTTCAAGCTAGCTAATCGATTGAAGACCCAGGAGGCAAACAAAAAGTTCTACATCGGCCAAAGAAGACGCAAGGATAAAGCAACTGCTGATCTGCGGAACATTCTGCACGGCCAGCGGGACGAATTCCTGGAGAGGCGTCAAGCGGAGCAGATGCGCATGTCGGAGTGCCAGGCGAATCCCTACCTGCAGGAGGATCTCAACTTCATCAACGACGCAGCCAGAACAGTGTCAAAGGCAAAAGCCGAAGGACGACCTATTTACCCAATTGCCAAGGCAGTCGAAAGGTATCGACGCCAGAATCAATTGGAAGTGGAGCCGGAGTCTCATCTGGTGCGGCGGAACAAGCTACGGGACTATTGCTGGCCAGGATTCCACTCGAAGGCGGATTTGGCCTATCGGCAGTACGAGCATCGGGACGAGTGCCGCTCAAAGCAAGAGTCTGATCGTCATCAGATATTCGCCAATTGTATTAAAATCACCAAAATGGCCGCAGATGAACGGCGCTATAAGCCATGTGTTCCCTCCTGTCCCGGCGAGTGTTTCCAGCACCGTGGAATGCCGGCCATGGAGAGCGTCGATTCCTTCGATGTGTGCCGAGATGTTTGCTACGACGATGAGCCTCCAATTGGCCCATGTCCGAGTCACATGCAGGTGGTCAAGCCGTGTAAAAAGGAAGAAAGCAAGGAAAATGGAGGAAACATGAAATGTCCTGAGGCAAAAATGTCATTGAGTAGCGAGCGTTTAACCGATAACACAGTGCGAGATCTTCCATTTATTCAGGTCCTTTCAAAAGAGTCTTTGAGACCTCCTAATACATATCGCATTTCGCGCTCTGATCGAGCTCGCACTTGGAGGTAATGAGAAAAATTGTACTTAAATAAAGAGTTTAATTTGGATATACTTTTTATATGTTAAAGATTTTAGCATCTAAGTAAATAAATAAATAAGTCTAAAAAACTAGCAAAATAATTTTATTCAATTTCAGTTTAATCTTAAAATTAAAATAATTAACTATTAAACTCACAGTAAATAAGTAAACTAGCGTATTTACTCAATTCAAGTTAAATCGCGAAGTAAATATAACTAATTGGAGAATCTGCATCCAAAACTTTTAGTGGGTAAACTTTTACATGGATTAGTGTTTTATTTTTATTTTTCTTTTCTTATTGTACTTCCAGTGTAATTTAAGCAAAAGTAGCTGAATTCTCATATTATTTGTTTCCGTTTCTTTGCAATTTAATCCTAATGCTCTTACAAATCCACAAAACCCTTCCTCTGTTGCCCCAGAGAACTCAGAGGGAAAAAACCAAAAGTGAAATAAGGCAGCAAAGATTCAAGTGTCTGGCGTCTGGCGGTGCTCACTGTGACTATGACTGTGACATCAACAGCTTTGGATGGATGCATATGTCATTTTGCGGGGATTGCAAATTAGCGTGGATTGCGCACTTTGCCGAAGCGACAACAAGAACGAGAACGAGAACGTGGAACGTGAATGAGATGGAGAAAGAGAATGGCGAAGGGGAATGCTAAGAATTAAGGAGATGAGTACGAGTACGCACGAGTGGAGGGAAATCGGCCAAACAAACAGTGAGTGTGTGGATGAAAAACACTTGATTCACGTGCCGTACACCTGCGCGATGCTCCAGGTGTGGCATTAGCAGCTGTTGACATACATCTCATCTGATGGCGTACAACATGTCGTATAAGTATTTTAATTAAGCATCAAGGGCCGCACAAAAACATTGCCTCAAGTTGCGACGAGTCGCGTTTTAATTAAGACCCACTAAACTAAGACAGCGCACAGCGAGTGGAAGGAAAGTCAAGCAAAGGGATAGAAAGCCAAGAGGGAGAACTTAAAACGCGTTGGCAAAAACGGAAAGTTTCCATTTAAGCTAACCTCACAGCAAAAATTTAATTTACTTTCGGCAAAAAGTTGCGGCGGCAGCTGCGGCAACAACGAAGAGGAAAAACAACAACTCGCCGCATCATGTAGTACGAGTAGATTACTCATACGCCGTGTATGCGTGCGTGTAACGGCGACCAGACACAGCGACACGGCCTGGCAGCAGG
Organism: Drosophila recens; assembly: GCA_037043495.1. Lineage (NCBI taxonomy): Eukaryota > Metazoa > Arthropoda > Insecta > Diptera > Drosophilidae > Drosophila > Drosophila recens. Next base: position 37,552 of record JBAMBJ010002412.1, read on the forward strand.
CTGCCCCGAGATATCAGTTACCACGCCTACGGCGACAGGTGCCGCTGACAACAACAACAACAAGAGGACAACAATAACAGTCTACGAGTACATGTGAAAGCACAAGTCCTGGGACACCCATTTCCGTCATGCACTGAAAACGCCGTTAAAACGTCGCGTCGTTATATGCATTTAAATGCCTTAAAAGATACTTACATATACATATATGTGTATCTTATTGGTTTTTTATGTTGCATGGTGGAGTATGCAAATGTTATTATACAATTTTATTTATCTGCAACGCACCAAAAATAATATTGTCAGCTCAAATATTTTTGTATTTTCCGCAATACTCTATTGACATTTAGAGAACATGAATAACTACACTCATATTTTAGATATGAATAAAACTAAAATTGAAAAATAATTTAAAAAATACATTTTAATCAATATAATGTACTCTTCTTTTTTAAGTACCTAACTATCTCTTTTCAAACTCTTTACTATTTTACCTAAAATCCATTGCATACTTTTCTGTGCGCTCTTCTAAAATCCTATAATATATTTTATATCTCAGTGTAGCTTTTTTGTATTTTTTCAAAAATTCAAAAAAAGTTTAACGATACATTTCAACGAATTTAAAATATCCTTCAACTTGTTTTTTTAAGTAACGGGTCAAATTATCTCTATTTAAAATCTATACTATTTTACCTAAAACCCATTGCATACTTTGCAGCGCTCTATTAAAACTCAAAAATAACTTTTATATCTCAGTGCACATTCGTGTAACTTTATTGAGTTTTCTTCAGCTGGAAGTCAATGAATGAATACAAGAACGATTGAAAGACGCTTGAATTGATTGTGGCCGTTGTTCGATTTCTTGGAAACTTTACCGGCGCCTTGCAGATTTCATAGAGTGCACTTTGAAATTGCTTTCGTTTGCCAAACACAAACACAAACAAACACAGGCATATACATAGATACTCGTACAGTAGACAATTTCATTAAATCGCAGTAACATTTGAGCGGCATTTATGGATCAATTGCTAGGCAACTGAACTAGAAACATTAGCAGCTGCAATTTATTGGGCTTATTTGTTATCAAAGTGTGCCCGATAAATGTAAACAAATGCATAAATTTACGTAAGCAATCAACTCACGAATTGTGTAAGCAATTTGCGAAAACAAAACAGAAATTTAATGAAACACCAGACATCCTTAGGGCCAGATTTGTTCCTTGATTTAAACAAAATTTCTTCCAAATTCAATTGAAATATTGAGATCAAAGCCAGTATTTATTTATCGAAGCATTATAATTGTTGCCTTTAGGACGTATGTATTTGCAATGTTCAATTTAAATTAAATCTTAAAAGAAACAATTATTTTCTGATTTGCTGTTAGTATTGACTCAACAATAATTAAACTCTTATTGCTAATCATGGTCCATTACTTGGATTTGTTCGAACTATGAGCAATATTTAGTTACTCAGCCCTTCCTGTGAGTTTCTGTTTAGACAAGGTCAAGGCTGCCAGTATGCTCGTTCATCGATTTTATTTTCTAAAGAACATCTCGGGGCGTATATTCATGATAAGTCGAAAAGTATTAAGTATTACGTGCCTCTATTCCATGCAACGTGTCGCCAACGGACCATGAAACAGCGGCAACTATGTGAATTAATGGATGAGTTTGTGCTTACTCGGGAGCACGCTTGAGCTAGACACCCATACAGAGGAGAGAAGAAGAAGATCTCGTGCACAATATACAAATTATAACATAATAAGCAAGCAAATTCCAGTGTCGTGCCTAGGGATGGCAAAAATAATTTATTAATCGATTATTGAATCATATGATTAATTTAAGCTACGCGATTATTAATTGCAATCAATCGACGAAAAATACAAATAATCGATTAATCATATGATTAATTTTTGTTATAGTTTTTTAAAATATTGTGTAATGCAATGCCATTGTACGAGTATAGCAAAAAAACAATTAAGAACAAAAATAAAATGGCCAAAAAATTTAAATACAGTGGCTCACAGCTTAAAGTATGCAGGTCAAATTTGGACATTTAAGGCTTAGTTGAGCCGTTATCGTTAACATATTTTCATCAATGGAAAGGTCATTTAAATTCCGTTTGAATTACACAAAACTTTCTTTAACCCATTAAGTACCCTTCGAAAATTTCAAATTTATGTTAAAGTATATTTTTCCATTTTTTTTCCTCGATTTTTCACAAAAATTTTGTTTTGTTAAACAATTCTAAGAGTGACTGCAAAAAAAAAATTTCAAATATATTTTTGCTAGTATTTTTTTAAGAATAAAATCTCCATGTGTGTTTCCCTGAAAAAATGTTGGCAACGACGCGATTATTTAATCGAATAATCGATTAGTGTTTCAATTAATCGCAACAAATTTTACGATACAATTAAATCGCCAATGGAAGCAAAATAATCGATTATTGTGTATCACATGATTAATCGTGCCATCCCTAGTCGTGCCACATGCTGCTCTCCGCACTCAGGCAGCAACTTCATATTTGCGCCATAAATGCAACCCCATGCATTTAATGTATTTATTTTCAAGCTGTTGGCAAAGTCATTTCATACTTACAAGGATACAAGGATTCGGGCGATGCTTGTAAGGGGGTCGAAATCATCTATGATTATTTGAAAGTAATGCAATGGCTGCACATTCTATTTGTGCCACAACGAAACTCTCGACTATTTTTGGTATGTCAGCGAGAATGTAATAGAAGGCGTTGGAGCTAAAGCTGATTCTGAATCAGCAGCTCAGAGTCGACTCCAACTCCAACTCCTGCTCGGTGGCATGCAAATAAATGCTGAGGTCGAAGATGATCCGGTATTTGTTACAAGCAGCTTTCAACTGCAACACAAGGGACAATTTTATTGATGCTGGTTGGGAAAGTGAAGCGCAAATAAAAATATCAACAGGTCGGCAGCCTTTGGGAATAAATATGTTATATATACACTCCCCGAAATTTAATTAAAGGCACCTTATTTTTGCATTAAAAAATATTGATTGACAATAACGGTACCTTAAATTCATCATCAAGTGTGGTCATTGTTATTAGTTGTCTATTATAAGTTTCGAAAAAATCATTTACCGTTAGATTTCAGGTTGCTTTATCTGAACTTTCGTTTAGGTGCAACTTTTCATGCGAAATTCAATTAAAGGCAGTGCCTTTGTAATTGTTGCCAAGAAATGTCCTGATGACAAATAAATTTCGTCAGTATTTATTTCAAGTGCTGAGTCTATTGATAAGTAGAAAATAACTGAAAAACGCAGATATCAATTCCGAATTGAATACAGGAAAGGGTACGGCACTATTATCCTAAGAAGTTGCTAAGGTCCTTGCTTACAAGGATACTAAGAGCTCCAACCGGAATATTTCACTGATATTAACTCGTTAAGTCCCAGCAAAGGACAATTTGATAAAATTAAAGAAAACTATATCAAAAATTGGTCTGAAAACAACAATCAAAAAATTTCCATAAGGCCCAAATCGGGAATTATTCGCTCCAGCTCAAAAAAAAAACTCTACTGTATCCAATTTTAAAACAGATTTGCAGTTGCCAATAACAACACTTCGAGTACACCAAATTTTGTCGAGCAGCGACCGCTCAAAGTGAAGGAAAACTAAGTTGAAGACAGACGTATGGTTTTTTGCAACATCTAGTATTGCTAATATATGGGTTTCAGTAAGAGCTGTCTTCAACTTAGTTTTCCTTCACTTTGAGCGGTCGCTGCTCGACAAAATTTGGTGTACTCGAAGTGTTGTTATTGGCAACTGCAAATCAGTTTTAAAATTGGATACAGTAGAGTTTTTTTTTTGAGCTGGAGCGAATAATTCCCGATTTGGGCCTTATGGAAATTTTTTGATTGTTGTTTTCAGACCAATTTTTGATATAGTTTTCTTTAATTTTATCAAATTGTCCTTTGCTGGGACTTAACGAGTTAATATCAGTGAAATATTCCGGTTGGAGCTCTTAGTATCCTTGTAAGCAAGGACCTTAGCAACTTCTTAGGATAATAGTGCCGTACCCTTTCCTGTATTCAATTCGGAATTGATATCTGCGTTTTTCAGTTATTTTCTACTTATCAATAGACTCAGCACTTGAAATAAATACTGACGAAATTTATTTGTCATCAGGACATTTCTTGGCAACAATTACAAAGGCACTGCCTTTAATTGAATTTCGCATGAAAAGTTGCACCTAAACGAAAGTTCAGATAAAGCAACCTGAAATCTAACGGTAAATGATTTTTTCGAAACTTATAATAGACAACTAATAACAATGACCACACTTGATGATGAATTTAAGGTACCGTTATTGTCAATCAATATTTTTTAATGCAAAAATAAGGTGCCTTTAATTAAATTTCGGGGAGTGTATAAATCATACATTCATATATTCCGATGCAGTTTGCCATTTTCAACAATTACTATTGCTAAGAGTATTATAAACTTATGTATACATTTTTTAGAAATCATACTTTAGATTTAGTTTAGCAAGTGAAAGATGTTATGTTGGAGTAGTGATGTAAATCCAAATTGTGAAACGAGCTTTATATCTATTTGAATTAAAAAATCGACAAGAAAAAAATAATATAACTGCCAATATATCTCCATATAATATCGATATATCGAGTTTCCCAAAAATATTTAAAAAATTTCGATTCAATGTAATTTTTACATCACATTCAGAGTATACTTGCAACATTTTAAGAACTTACTCTACACATGTCTTGCTTGTAATCTGCATAAAGTCCCGTCAGAGGGGTTGCAACCCGCGACATTGTGTGGACATGCAGGACACACAGGACATCTGGCAACAGCCATTGTCCCTGTCGTTATCCCTGTCAGGTGAATGGCAGCTCAGCCAAGTGACTGTCTTGGAAAATATACTCACATCAACAACCCGACAATGATGAAATTTTTGCAGTTGCTGTTGTTGCCACCAAAGTATTGAGATAGATTTTACTTCATAGATTTTACTTACTTAGATGCATCTTCTACTCTCATTTCTTGGTTACCTGTGTCGTCGCGCAGGACTCGTGAGTCCTGTGTGTGAGGCAGTGAGTGCTTGCGTGAGTGCATGTGAATCGACAGCTGTAATACGAGTACTTGAGCAACAAGCTTCACTCACAATATTTTTGTATTTGTTTATGACAACATTTGACTGATAGTTTTCAATCCGTAAAGTACTTTCCAAGTTCGCAAGAGATTTAACAACAATATTTGTTTTCAACGTATTTAAATTGCTTGTTGCTTTTGTTTTAAAGTCTAAGAGGTTTTGGAATTTAATATTAACAATTTAAAGTTAAATGAAAATAGTAGATTAAAGAGTGTTCAACTTGGTATTACCAAGTAGCTACATAATGCCCATCAGTAGAAGATGCTCAGACAGAAATATATATTTTAAGAAGATATTTTATATAGACTCCTTCAACTTCTCAACAGCTTCGGCTTCAAAATGTAAACTAAAATTCTAGTAATATTTAATAATCATATTTTCATCCATTTGCTTTCTTTAAATAGTTTATCTATATATATAAAACTCTTTGTCCTGACTGACTGACTGACTCACTGACTGACTGACTGACTGACTCACTGAGAATCAACGCGCAGCCCAAACGGTAAAAGATAGAAAGCTGAAATTTTCACACAACATAGGTGAGATAATTTCATCGTGCAATAAGACGGCGTTTTGCGAAATTCGACCTGTAAGTGGGTCAAAATCAAGGTCAAAGGTCACAGAATTGCTTAGTATGAAAAACTTTTTTGTTTTTTAAGATATATCAACCAAACTCACAGATTGTATGTTTGGGACTGTCTTTTACATTCTGACCAAATTTTGTCAAAGTCGGATGACTATATCATATAGCTGCCATAGGAACAATCGGAAGAAAAATAACCTTTAGTATGAAAAACTTTTTAGTTTCTCAAAATATCTCAATAAAACTCACAGATAGTACGTCTGATACTGTCTGTTACATTCTGACCAAACTTGGTTGAAATCGGATTACTATATCATATAGCTGCCATAGGAACAATCGGATGCAAAATAACCTTAAGTATGAAAAACTTTTTTGTTTCTTAAGATATTTCAACCAAACTCACAGATTATATGTTTGGGGCTGTCTCTAACATTCTTACCAAATTTGGTAAAAGTCGGATGACTATATCATATAGCTGCCATAGGATCAATCGGATGAAAGTTAACCTTTAGTATGAAAAACTTTTTTGTTTCTTAAGATATTTCAACCAAACTCACAGATTATATGTTTGGAGCTGTCTCTAACATTCTGGCTAAATTTGGTCAAATTCGGATGACTATATCATATAGCTGCCATAGGAACAATCGGATGCAAAATTAACTTTAGTATGAAAAACCTTTTTGTTTCTTAAGATATCTCAACCAAACTCACAGATTATATGTTTGGGGCTGTCTCTAACATTCTTACCAAATTTGGTAAAAGTCGGATGACTATATCATATAGCTGCCATAGGATCAATCGGATGAAAGTTAACCTTTAGAATCAAAAACTCTGTTGTTGCATGAGATATTCTTAGAAAACTCATACACTAACTCTTCTTGCTAAATTTTGAATTTTCCTCAAATTTAGCTTTTTCCCGCCAAATTTCCTTTTTCCCGCCAAATCTGGATTTTTTCCGCCAACTCACTAAATCTGAGTTTTAGCCAAAGCAAGAAGAAACATTGAAAGCGCGGACAGCGGAAGTTTAATATTTCCGTTTTTTTACAAAACATGCTATATTATATAAATTTGTTAAAGCGGACTACTAAGGACCTTCTTTTCAATTTTGCGGGCGAAGCGAGCAGGGGACGGACCCCCTTATATTGTATTAATTTGTTAAACCGGACAACTAAAGAAGTTCTTTTAAATTTTTGCGAGCGAAGCGAGCTGCGGGTTGGCGAGCGAAGCGAGCAGTTTAAGTTTGTTAAGCTGGAAAACAAAAGACCTTCTTTTCAATTTTGCGAGCGTAGCGAGCGGGGGTTGGCGAGCGAAGCGAGCAGGGGCGGAGCCCCCTAGTATTTTTATATTTTTTTAAATAATTAAATCTTTTATGCACATTGTCACATATAGTCGTAGCATTTAAAATAAATATTTATGACACCCGCTAATTTTCCAAAAATGCTGTTAATTGCTTTTGTGTGTACGTGTGCTTGTGTGTTAGTGCGTGTAATTGTGGTGTGCATAATCATAATGCTTGTAATGACATTTTGATTCACTTATGTCTGACGTGGCGTGGCACGTAGGAAAACTACTTCCTAATTGTGTGGAAAATAAATTGTCTGAATTTTGTGGTTGAATGGAAGTCAGTGTAAGTGTGTGAGTGTGTGAGTCAGGTAAGCAGGTGAGTGTGTCTGTGTGTGTGCTCTTAAGTATTTAAATGCGTGAGCTGCTGCATTTGCTTCCTAGTGTACAAAGACACAGTTTAGTTCTAAATGAACTTGAAAGTGCAAAGTTGAATCAAGGCAACAGGAAAATACACACATACACACACCCACCCACACTTGTACACATGCCAACAGCTGCTTGGCCTCCAGGAAGCAACAACAATATACAATATTTGAAATGACTTGAAAGACTTTGCCAGAGGGCCAAGAAGCAGAGTGCAAAGTGTGTATAAATAAATCAAAGTTTATTTAGTGACAGATACTTTGTGTGTACCGGCAAGTGTGTGTGTGTGTGTGTGTGTGTGTGTGGGTGAATGCATGTGTTTGTGGTTGTATGTGTGTGTGTGTGTGTTGTCGTGCTGTCAATGGCAAAGCGAGTGACTTTGATTTGCACTGCAGAGTAAATTTCCGCAAGCCAAATGAGAAAAAAAATTAAGCTTTGTATTCAAACTGCATGTGGAGAAATGGAAAAAGGAAAGAAGCAGCACAGTGGGTGATTTGACTGATTTAGCCCATAGAAATGATAAGCTTAAAAACCAATTTTAATAAAAGAAAAGAAGCTCACATTCAATATTCATTACTTTAAATTAAATTTAACAATAATTCAATGAAATTTCTATTTCAGTTCTCAAACTTGTTTAAGATATTTGGATTTTTTTTTAACAGCTCTCAACTTATCAATTATAGAGAATTCATTTAATAAATAGTTACCCAGTTGCTACATAAGAAATTATTTTTCAAAACCTTCCGATATTTTAAATATTTCAACGCTAAATCAGACAAATCACCCATTGTATGCAGAGAGGAAGAGAGTAAGAGGCAGAGGGTACAAGGGTCTGATAGTGTATAGGAAATGTTATGAAAGCGCAATCATACAGCTGACAGAGGCACAGGATAACGACAATGAAGGCCTCCCAGTGCCAGGTGACAAGCACACACCCAAACACACACACACATATAGAGACTTGGTCATAGCACAATGCAAGTTGCCAGCGGATATGAAAAACTATTTTACAGCTGCTTTTGTGGCCACATCTATTTGTCTCTGAAAGTGTGCATGAGTGTTTAACTTTTCTGCATATTCAAGGAGCCTTTTTATACTCCCTACCTTCCTGTTAAGTCACTATTCAGCATCGTTTTTCAGCTTTATTGCAGTTCTTTCGCCCATTGATTTTAATTTACGATTGCCCTGTTTTCTTTGCAATGTAAACAATTTTGCAGCAGTTTGCCCTGCAGTTATAATTCTATGTTGTATGGCAAGGGCAATAACTAACTCAACTCAGCATAATAGAATCTATTTTAAATATTTAACTATAAATAAATAAATATTAAAATGTTTACTACATGGATATACTTCAAATGGAAGTTTCAGCTTAGAAAAAACCACGACACATGGCGTTGGTTTTCTTGGTGCCCATGCTGTGATGTTAACACGTGTTCAAATCAGAGGAGCATAAACTTAAAGTAGTTTTGAATATTCTCCACGAGCTATAGCAGCACCGACGCCATTGTTCTGTTCTGTTTTGATAAATTGCTTCCCAGAGGCAACTCTGTGGGCATTCCTGTTGCACAAGCACAGGAACTCATGAATACAAGTATATGAATATGTGTATAGTTCTTTGTGAGTGCCTCAAAAACACTCGTTTTTTTACATAGAATCATGCAGAAGCATCTCGTGTGCAATTCGCCGACTAAAACCTCCAATTTAATGACACGTCAGGGTCCAAAGGTGTTTACAATCTGAGATTTCCATGTATGCCTCGTCGTTTGCGATGCAAAATTGTATTTCCATTATTCTCCAAATATAAATTAAGTGTTAAAGTATTTTATGACTTTGGCAAGAGGAACTTGGCTAACAACTAAGGAAGCAAACATTCTGATATTGATTTAAATTGTGACAAAGTTGTAAAAAACAATTTGACAACGACAAAGCAAATGGCCAGAGGCTCAAAAGTCTCTTTTATACTCTCTGAAAAGTTGGAAAATATGTTAAAAATAAAAAAGAATATAAACGATTACTTAACGCCTAAATGCACTGCTATTAAAATATAATCTGCTTTAAAGTCTCAGCAGCCAAATTTGATATAAATAAAGGGGAAGGGGATTTTTAGACGCCGGTTCTTACAAAAGCATTAACTTAATTGGCTCCTGGCCTGTCCGTAGCATCTACGGCTTGGGCTAATAAAATTGTTTCGGGCTTACACGTATACTTAATATTTGATCTCATCTTAAACACGTCTATATTTAACCTTTTGGTTTTCCTTCTTTTCACTTTCGTTTCAGAACCTCAGCACAAAAGGTAAGCTTCTTACCTTCATTTAACCCACAACAGTTGCAGGAAGTTGTTCTTTAGTAATTCTAAGAATTTCGGTGGGTTAAACTCACACTGACACAACTCCAGCCTCAAAATGTCTTTCACAGTGCCTTTATAAGTATCTGAAATTAGATTAAATATTTTTGGTGGCTTAAAAGCTAATATCGTCGCGCTCTTAACACCTTGTCTTGTTGTTAATTAAACGGCCTGTTAACGGATATTCCCCTTTTATGGCTGCCACTGAGACATTAAGTCCTTAAGGGGTTGTGAGCTTGATTTGTCAATTTAGTTAATTAGCAGCTTCAAGAGCTGCTGACAGGACATTAATGGGATTAATTAACTGATGTCTTTATATCCCAGCAATTTGTGGATCAATGTGTTCAGAAACTAAAGTGTTTGCATGTGAAGGGAATTTATAAGCTAAGATATCTGTTAAGTTCTAAAAGCCTAATACCTAATTGAGTAATTGAAACTAGCGCGACACTAAAGACCCTTACGTTTAGTCTCTATTTAAATTGAGTTCTCGGAACCTTTCAATCTGTCTGATGCAATATTTCATCACTGATGTTTTGAAGCACAGATTCAGGATAGAATCCCACCTTAAATACTCAAATATGCTATTTGCGTAGCTTTTTTCGGCGCCGTCTGAATGGAAATCCCCGAAAAAGCCAAAAATATAAACTGCTCTCAGCGCCAAACTGCTATAAAATATGCTGAAATGCTCTAATCGACGTATAGATACCCTGTCGATTATAACTCAATTAATTTTGTTGTTTTCATTAAAATGTTTTGGATTACATTAGTAATTAGCTACTTGGACTTTTGGGTCGGCTTAAAGTTATTACTTTCACATAATACTTAACCTTCTCTGCTCGAAAATACCTCCTGTCTGTTTTATGATTTTGCAGGGTAAAATAAAATACGAAAGCGATTGCATGAGGTCCTGTGAGTTGACACGCGTGGGACATGGAAGGACAAGAAAGGGCGTCAAAGCGTACGACATAAAATCACATTTATACAGTCAAAGCATTTATGCTCCATTATGCTCTTAACTTTCGGCTGTTGGCTTTTGTTTCCATTTTGGTTTGGTAGCCGCCATAAAAAACACACGCCAAAATATGAAAACATAAAAGCATAAAACTTGATGAGTGTGTGACTGTTGTGCGAGTGTGCGTGTGTGCCTCTCTCAGACACAAGACAGCAAGGTCAGACGCATTCTTGGCTGTCCCCAAATGGTTTTACATACCACACAAAATCATAAGAAATAAAATAAATGTGCAGACGAAAAAAAAATTGAAGTCAGAGAAAGCTTAAAGTGCTTCAAGCCAAATACATTTTGTATATTGGAAGCAGACCGAAACTTTGTGGGCGCCTAAAAGCATCTGCGAGTGAAATGAAATGAGTCGTGTCTGATGCGAGTAATCTGTGGTAAAATTCGGTAAAAGCAGGGCAATAAAATACTCATATTAAAGGTATGGAATATGGTCATTGCAATCACGATTGTAATATAACTTACGAGCTTACAATTCTGGCTGAAATTAAATAATAGGCAAATGAATTTGTACTTTATTTTCGATTTTAATAAGTATTTTATTAGTAGACAAAAAGCTGATCATATGAAGTGAAGATTTTATTTGAAAATAATTACACCAAGCTATTTAAATAATAACAATTTTTATTTAAAATAATTAAACTATTTTTACTGTAGCTAAATAAAGTATATTAAATTGAATCAAATCGGACGTAAATTTCCACTCGTAAATGGAATTCGCCTCGTAGTAAAGTTTAGTAAAATTGTTGAAATTTAAGGACTGCATATTTGGCATTGCAGTTTGTTGGTCAACAAAATGAAGTTGTGCGAATGCGAGGCGACACTTATAAATTTGATTATATTGCCCAGAGAGACTGTAGACTGACTGCCACTCTTATTTTATATTGTGGTACTCCTCTCTGGTTGATTACATTTACATTTGTGAGTCAGTCCCGCCGCTGTTGGCATCTTCATTGTTGACACATTTTCGAGTTGGGCTCTTGCAACATGAATACGCGATGTATGTGGCATGCAAATACTCGTATTGTACCTATGCACACAACAACGGCAACAATCGCTCGCTAAGTCGGAACAACAAGTGACTGACTGACAGTCAGACAAACAGACAGACAGGCAAGTATAAGTGAAAATAAGTAAAAATACAAAACTTGAATAGTTCCTCGTGACACACGCACTCGAGGCACAGCATCAAGTGGCAAGTTGGCAAGGTGGCAAGGTGGCAAGGTTGGCAAAGCGGATGCAGCTGTTTGGCACTTGAGAACAAAAGCGCTTAAGAGGTTTGCCGTCTACAACACTCTCTCTCTTCCATTATTTCCTCTTTCGTTTTTCCTTTCCCTCTGCCTGTTCAATCATCCTACATGTCAGTGTCATCATTGATTGTTGATTGATAAGACGGCGCTGATAGCCAGTTTTCACTGCGCTCTAATGTCACACTTCTTACACACTTCCCATCTGTTGTCCTTGATCTTATTCATTCGCCAACAATATGCATGTGTGTGGATCTTAACTATAATTGTTCGTGCCACAGCTCATTATCATTCAGTTCGTGGCACAGACACACACACGCACGTCCATAGTAATAATGCCATTAATCATTTAATTGTTACCGCAAAATCTTTACCGTATTAACATTCAATTAATGCAAATCCATTCAGTTTTTTAGTTTGTTTATGCGGGCACCAGATGCTTTTGATATTATTTCACGCAATTAATTATGCCAGCAAAGATAAAAAGTCTGACAACAAAATAATATGATGTCCATACTACAAGTATTTGACTTAAAGATACCCTTTACTTTATTATTTATTTTTATTATTATTAGTCAAATTTTAATTTTTTTATTGTAATAGAATTTGTTTATTATAAAATTTTGACTTATTTATTATTTTTATTCATTTGTTTTATTTACAAGGTATTTTCAAAGGTAACATTAACTAATTGAAACTGAAAGTTATGCGAGAATGAATTTTTAAATACCCATAGTTGGCGTTTTAATTATCCAACGAACGATAAAATTTAAGTGGAAGAAACCTTAGAACTACAATTACGTTTTTCTTCTGTATTATTCTGACATTTAAAAAACAATATAAAATTCACACCTAAACTGCAATCTGAAAATCAGCAAAACAATTGTGTAAATCCAATAAAAAATAGTAAAACGTCTGTTTAATGAAATGCAAATTTTAATTAAATCAGTAATTATGTTTATACGCGTTTACAGTGTTAGGTAGACCACGAATGGTTTTTTATGCAACATTTTCAACTAATTAAATGACGCTTTCATTAATAAATAAGTGAATGAGTTGTAATTTCAGGATGTTAAATTTCACAATTATTATTATTATGTTATTATTATTTTACAGAAAGATTAACTGAATTTAAAGTAATTTTGTCGAAATAGCACACATACGACAGTACTTTAAAGATATTTAATCAATATTTTTTTATTACTACTGTGGGCAAAAAGTACCGGGAATTTTAAATTTAAAAAATGTTGGGATTCCAATTGGAAAAAATGTTTGTACTTTTAGGTTGGCACTACTATCATTAACATCTGTGCAAAATTATGCGTTAAAATATTCATTAGTGAATAAGTTACGATTAGTTTTGTACGACGCCAAATGTGCATTTGGCGATTTTGATTGAATCTCCTCAATCGACCCGAAGCGATGTCCTCGGAGAGGTCTTTTGAGCTTAGAAAATAGCCAGAAGTCACACAAAGATAAATCAGGCGAAAAAAGTAGCTGCGGGACAATTTTGGTCGAGTTAGAACACATAGAACAGGGGCAGTATGAGAGGGCGCATTATCATGTTGCAAGAACCATGAGTTGTCAGCCCATAGTTCTGGCCTCTTTTTACGCATAGCTTCGCGCAAACGACGCATATCGCTCAAAAAATATTCCTTGTTAACAGTTTGGTCGGTCGGAAGGAATTCATAATGAACTACAACACGATAATCCAAAAAAACTGTCAACATGACCTTGATTTTTGAGCGAATTTGACTCGATTTTTTCGGTCTCGGCCCACCTTTTGCCGATATTCGCTCGATTGATCGGTAGTTTCCATGTCGTAAGCGTAGATCCAAGTCTCATCGCCCGTAATAATGCGTTTTATAATATCCTGATAGTCAGAAAACATTGTTTCACACACTTCCACGCGGAGCTTTTTTCGATGAAATTGACCGTTTTTTGGCACAAAAATCGCCAAATGCACATTTGGCGTCGTACAAAACTAATCGTAACTTAAACACTAATGAATATTTTAACGTATAATTTTGCACAGATGTTAACGATAGTAGTGCCAACCTAAAAGTACAAACATTTTTTCCGATTGGAATCCCAAAATTTTTTAAATTTAAAATTCCCGGTACTTTTTGCCCACAGTAGTATATTGACTTTTCTTAATTCTCCCATTCATAGAATAGTATGTGTGTTTTAAGCGAGTTAACGTTGTACTCTGTGGTTATCCTGCACACAGTTCATAAATGAATTGGCTTGCTATCAACTGATTGAGCATTTTGCAATCAAATATGCCACGCCAAAAACCGCACTGGCTATTAGCAGCCTCTGACTCCGGATCCACCTGCTGGCCATACGGATTACATGCAATTCTGGTTACCAATTTAGTTTCACTGGCTTTGATTATACATTCCCCACTCTACGCGTATACCCAGTGTCTACGGATCTATCAAAGGGGTATTATGTGCTTATTAATAGGTAATCTATATATCTATCAGAAAAGAAAGAAAAGAATTTATCAGAAGATATAAAAATATTTTCACACAGAGATATGTTTTCTGATAAGCTCTCGAGTTTGTCTTATTTTGTTTAAAAAATAACATAGAAGTTCTTTAGATTTAAACTCCTTACTTTGATTTATCTAAAGGGTATTCCTCAGCTGGGAGTATTCCCTTAAATTTATCCGTGTTTACTGAGCTCTGCTTTATTATCGCTGTTGAATCTGAACACTGAGTTCGATTCGATTGACCTCAGGTTGCTTCACACGCATCGTCTGGCGAGTTTTACTTTTATACAATAAAAAAGGTTTTTTATTATTGCTTTCATTTTCACTATTGAAAAATTTTATCGGACAGTAACGTTTTGCCACATGATTGAATTCAATTTGCAGTTTGTCAGCAATCATTTATCCATACATATATCCTGCAATAAGGATATATTTGATGGCAATATTGTGTAATATATTGAGAAGAATTAATATGACTTAAATTAAATTATTATGTATACATGTCAAATCTCAGCAATAGTTGAAAATTATCTGAGCAACCTTTGTGTTTATTTGTTGCAAATGTTCTCATATTAACTTCTAGTCAGTTCGAGTCCACAACGAGTTATTTGGAGAAAAATTCAAGTATAAATTTTCGTTTTGGATAGATATATAAGTAAATAAGTGCGAAAATGTTTATTAGAGATGTCGTCCATCAACTGCGGCCCAAGAAGCCACCTCAAGCCATTGGCCAACAAATGGCGCCGTATGTGGCAGCCGTCAAGCGGGGACCTTACACTCTAACCCATCCAGTCTATAGTAGTAATCCCGTGCCGGGGGATAAGGACGCCAAGATGCACAGCCATACGTTCAACATCAACATGAATGCGATGAAGAACAATCACAAATACCATCAGCGAGCGATTCCGAGACCGCGATTGACCCAAATTAAATCCCGATCCCACTTGGGGTTAAATGAGCAGAGGGATTTGTATCGTCAGCATCGCGATCGCCTGGCCAACATTAAAGGCAAGGTCAACAGCTGTTTACCCCCGCCCAAGCTGAAGCACAGCGAGGGCAACGGCATGGAACTCTCTTACATGGAGATGCTCACGGCTCTCTACAGGAAGAGCAACAACACTTTGAGAACATTTACCAAATCCCCAGACCGTCTGGCCGCCGGACGTTGGAGGAATGCGAGCGTGGCGAGGGAGAAGGAACGAAAGCAGCAGGAGAACAACAAGAAGTTTAATACGGGTGGCAATTTATTCGATCCGAATTTGGGTAAATCGCATCGGAACAAGGCGAAGGTGGCCAAGGCCTTCAGCTACGAGGTGCCGATGCATGTCCTCCACCGATACGAGGATCTGATGAACATCTGTGATGTCGGTGTGCTGTGCAAACTGTTGCGTCCGCAGGTCTACATCGACTTGGAGGTGGTTGGCACACAGATCAGGGGTCGCCTGGCCATTCAGCTCTTCACGGAGGCCTGTCCACAGGTGGTCCTCGAATTTATGCGTGTCTGCACCCATCAGAGCAATCAAAATATTAGCTTCACCCGCAACTTTGCGCCCATTTGGCTGGAGGGATGCATCGCCCTGGATCCCGAGCGTGGCCTCGACATGAGCAACATTGAACATGATTTCGAGGTAGTCAACCATGGGGTCGATGCCGGAATTCTCTCCTTCCCCAGCCGCTACATTCGCGGCAGTTCCCGGACGGCACTCACCTTCACCATTAGCTACAAGCCGTTGTCCATTCTGAATGGCAAGCGCATTGCCTTTGGCAAGGTGCGCAAGGGATTGCAGCTGCTGGAACGGATTCAGGATGCCACCGCCCATTTGGGCAAGAATCATCAACTCGTTGCCATCAAAGGCTGTGGCGTGCTTTAATGATTCCCCAAGCTAGGGAATCTTTGTGAAAATTTCTGGTCGAGACGAGTTTTAGCTAATTCAGTTGTTGACGCTTCCGTACACGTTGTGTGTAGGGCTTATATTATAGTTTTTAAATTTTTGAGATGCATGACACAAATAATAAATTAAATGTTAATTATTATTAGCAAACTTAATCAGTTGTTTTTCGTATTACTTACTAATTGTAAGGGAAAATTGGAGAAGTACTCAAAATAATTATTAATTTGCAATAAATTAGGTGAAAAACTAATTTGCATTTTCTTGACCTTCACATATTTGATTCTTAAATTTTAAAAATAATTATAGTCAACATATATTTTTTTACTCTTTCCAAGAGTCATAACCCATTAAAATAACTTTAAATGACCGTCGTTATTAACTTCTAATCCTGCAGCCATTAACCAAATACATTGGCAACAAAATTTTAGTCTTATTTGCAACTTTTACCAAACCCACTTTTCTGATACATATTGGGACAATCTTTTTGATACTTCGTGTTATTTGAATTAAACATTTTACCAGCGTAAAACTATTCATAAGTGTTCCTGTCACCTGAACCCACATGAATCGGAATTCATACTTTAGTCGCATTTAATTTGTTGTCGCTTACATTTCTATTTTTTCTTATTCATCTGAAAATTTCTTTTAGTCGTCTAGTTTAGTTATAATGGTCGGTGATGGTCTGAACAGTCCTCGCCAGCAGGGCGGCAAAGTGCAGTCGGAGGAGAATGATCCACAATTTCCAGACAAGTATTCGATGCGTAACACTCGAGTTCTCAGAGTTAATATGGGCCAGCTGAGGACAATCCCGGAACATGTGATCGAGACCGCTTGCAATGAGTTGGTCAACATTGTGAACCTCGAGAGCAATCTGCTGACCAAAGTGCCCTATGAACTGCAGAATATGAGCGAGCTGCTAACCGAATTGAACTTGGCCAAGAACCAAATCTCCTTTATACCCTCGTTCATATCGCAGTTCTCACGTCTCGTTCATGTGAATTTGTCTTGCAATTTGCTGCGCAACTTGCCGCTGGAGTTCGCAGGTCTTCAAGCGCTTCGTGAATTGAATATTTCGCACAATCGTTTGGATCTGTTGCCGAGCTGTATCTACGAGCTGGAGAATCTCGAAACCCTGTTCGCAAATGATAACAAAATCTGTGAAGTGGATGCCAGTGATAATGGTCTGGGTGCTCTTCCACGTCTCAGCATTCTGGATCTGTCCAACAATGATATCCAGGTTGTGCCACCAGTGTTGGGTAACCTCACGAATATTGTAAATCTGCAGTTGTCTGGCAATCCCTTTCGCCAGCCACGTCATCAAATTTTGTCAATGGGCACCGCTGCCATACTGGATTATCTTCGTGGTCGCATACCTCTTTGAGAGACTGTAGATATTTTAATTTCCTTTATTGGAATAAAGACAAATTATATGGTATTTTAATGAATAAACCAAAGAGTTGATATTAAAAAAATTTAAGTATCTTTATATATCAGTACAGTTTACCGTAGATCACTCCGATCATTTTATCTAACGATTAACTCAGAAAAAAAACTTAGAAATAAACAAATATTAATAAATTATTGCAAAATTAAATTATATTTATTTAACAAAAAAACTAAATTTTGATGCTAAATGAAAGCAGTTAAATGTGATATATTTTATAATAGTTAACGTAATTTATAGATTATTCTGATTTTCTTCCTATCTTTTTATGCTATTTATGACACACAAAGTAGGCTTTGATATCATTCTAAAACTATAATTGTTTTATAGAACTAGTTTTAAATAATATCAACAAAACAAGTCAAAACCAAACATAATTCAAAAACAATGGCACACGAACCGAAAAGATCAACCAAACTACGTTCCGAGGCACCGTGAGTACAAAATACATATATGAATGAATTCATGGTTTAAATTGATTGTGGTTCTCCTATAACAGACGTGCCAAGGCCTATGATGGTGATGCATTCGTGAATCATTTCGCACATCGCGGGGCACGCGAGATAATTGTCATGGACTCGTCCGGGAGGCCAATGCGATCTACGGTCAGCCAGAGACGCTCTTATGCCTATGCGAGTCATTTGTACGCTTTGGCGACCATGGCACGCAATGTGGTCAGAGACTTGGATCCATCAAATGATGTAACCTTTATGCGTTTGCGGGCCACACGTCAAGAGGTGCACATATCTATAAACCAGGACTTTATAGTTGTTGTCATCCAGAGACTAAGAAAACACAAAGAATAACCAATAATACAATAATTATGAGTGTATGTGTGTGTACATATATGAGGGTAAACAATTTTCATTTAAACATGCATATATTCAACACTTTGTGGCTGTTAAATAACAATCGATATGTTAATTGCAAGTGAAGATTAAAAACTTTCTGAAATCAGTCGGCAAATACGACATCGAGTATTATTGGTTTTAAGCTGTAATTTGCCAGCATTAAACATATTTGTGAAAAATAGATTTGAAAGCAAATCGTTTTTGATAATTTGTGTACAAATTAGCAAAATTGGCGAATCAACCAATATTTATAGGAAATCCTAATCCAAACAAGCGATGTACATATTAAGTATACGTAACGTTGTCTGTGATGCAGGACAAACTCTGGACTCTTTCTGTGTGTTTGTGTGGATGTGTGTGTGTGAGTTTATGTGAATCAGACACGAGTCAAAACTCAATTAGCAGGACACACTCGTTAGTCGTTGCAGTCTGGCATTTGGGACTTCGAATAGAGCCTTATTGATGTGTGCAGAACTCCATTTAAAGCCAATCTCATTTATGGACTGCTTCAGATAAAATGCCAAACAATCTTCGATGGCAAATTGCGCCTTTTGTTGTTGTAGCGCAATAATCAATGGATAATAGCAATTAAACTTGCACGTTTTACTCGTGACTTGAGCATTTGTTTTTTGTGCCTGTCAATTTGGTTTCAATACCCTACCAAATGAAGTATATTGAGGTTGAGAAATATTTGGATTGGAACAATAGAAACTTGTTAGTAGGAAAAATGCATATAGAGTATCTTTTAGTCGAGCAATGTCGTCGAGTGCATTCCTGTTTTGTTGCTCATTTTCTGGCTTTTAGTGTTGCCATTATTCATTTGTTGCAGGAAGCGAGCAAAAACCAACGCAGAAAATCAGAAAATGGAGCGTGACGCATTTTCCAAGCGGGCTAATTCACACACACACACACCGCACACACACTCACACGTATAAATGTGAATAAAAATACTTTATATTTGTGTTACCACATTGGCTTTTGTTTTGTATTAATTTATGCGTATTTATTTAACATGTTGCTTTTGGTTTTGCAGCATTTATCTGCTGGCTTTGAAATTGTATTATTTTGCTGATTTTTCTCATTGTGCATTTATACAATATATATGTTTTGTTGCCTTATTTAACAATTGTATTAGCCATATTGTGTAAATATTAATGCAGGTGGGAAAAAAGTTTGTGATATAATGAGTGGTAAAATACCCACGGGTATATTTATCTTTTTTAACATATTGTAATCCGCAAATCGTGCATACAAATATTGAAAAAGTATTGAATAAATGGGTAAATATGAAATATGTATATTCATGGGAGTATTGTAATAATTCTGTATCTAAATTTATGATTTTTATAGAAGCTACTATAGCTGTAATTACTGAATCCATATTATTGGCAAACCATTATCAGTACATGAAAATCTATTTGACCTTTAATTAACCTAAACATTCACTACTGTGTCCTTCTTTAAAGACATTAAATTAAATATTTATGTATTTAAAATTTTAGCTGTCAATCATTTTTTACGAATACAGGATATAATATTTCAGTAATGAAATATAATTTGCTGTCCCATTGAGTCGATATTGTAATTGCTTTTCACAAGAAGGCTTATAATTTTCCAAAATAACCCGCAAAGAGTGGCTGCAATGCTCTGAACTGCACTGAATCCTCATTTATCATCACAGCATTGCCACAAGAATAAAATAAAATAAAATAAAAATATAACAAAATGTTTAATATTGAACTGCGCTGACTCTTGAAGCGACAACAACGTGATTAAGTGGACGAATTCAGCGACACATGTTGACATTTAATTTATTCGACTCGATTCGATTGGATTCGATTGGATTCGAACCGCCGACGACACAACAAATTCCATGAGCTCAGAAACAGCAACATGATGTTGATTTTTAATGAATATTCAAGAGTTATTAATAATTAAAAGCGGCAAAGAGTGGCGCCCATGAAATATGAAAGCCTGTGAAATTGCAACATCTGGAGGGACTACAGTTTAAGTTTGTATGGTCAAAGTATGATGTATTTACCCATTAATGTTTTTAAAAGTAAAACCGAATGCAAATATTTGCGATTGGTCCCACTGTGCGGCTTGTTAGCCAAACATGTCAATGACCATGACACTGCCGACTGAAAATCATGAAACTTGTCATCGGCTTGTGATGATGAAACGTGAAATTGCGTATACGCGTCGGTGAAGTTATAGTCAGCTCTGGCTATTTGACTAGACGTTAATAATTCGATTGACGAATTTTTTAAAAACCATATCCACACGATGTTGTTTCAATAGTTATTGAACATACAAATCAATTTGAAAAAAATAACATTTTATATTTTCTTTTATAGTTTTTCTTAAATTATATTCTCTGGCATAAAATCGAACTTACATGAATGACATTCGATAAAAATTGAGTCGAGTTTGTCGATATATCTCCAAATAATACCGATATATCAAGTTTTAACTTTCAATCCATTATTCACGTAATATCTTATGTTATTTAGCAAGTGAACTCCGATGGAAAAACTTTAGTAAGTTGTCAATTTTTACAAAAAAAATCGAATTAATTTAATCTATTGATAGTCGAAAAAATTATTGAATTGTCAATTTTTCGATGTATTTATACATTATCACTAATGGAATAGATTCCTTTGATGCCCAATTATAACTTATTAAATGTGTCATTCTGCTTATTAGTTTCCCAGCCCAAGTTCTGGACAGCAACGCAAAATTATTAAGCTGTTTTCTTCCTGTCCTATCACAGTGTCCTCTTTGAACAACATTCATGTGACTAATAGTCTTCCCGTTGCCACATTTGTGGTGCATTCATCATACGCAGCGTTGGCCCCGCAACATGTGTTGCCCTAATTAGTTCGATGCACACTCAACGCCCTCTCTCTCTCTCTCTCTCTCTCTCTCTCTCTCTCTCTCTCTCTCTCTCTCTCTCTCTCTCTCTCTCTCTTTCTTTCTCTGATGGGCATTGGACGCTGGAGGAAACGTGTGATTAAAATGCTGTCAGAAGTTATAAATGACAACACATTTGCAAAAGTATTTTCGAAACATTTTTATTTCCCATTTACTTGCAATTTGCAATGAAATGTAACATTGATTGCCTATTTTCTGGATGACGAGCGAATTTGTCAACTAAATAAACGATTTACAAAACGTATGATGACCTAGTAATCCATAATTCATTTATTTATTTATGAATTTATGCAAATGAGAGTTAAATTAAGTCTCTGCTTACATTCAGGTGACTTAATCCTTATGAAAAGAACGAGTATGTTACAGAAATTGCACATACGCCGCATTGTCCACACATTAATTAAATTAATTCTCACAAATGCATATATTGTTATGCTGTGAATTAATGGCCACGACCATTGTAACTTGAAAAACAAAAGCCGCTCGCAATTTACACTCAATATTAAGGCATTATTAATTTTAATTACATTCCAATTAAATCTCAATTTAACTAGGTCCTTGAGCTCTATCGGCTCCTGGCGTCTCAACAGCCGTTTGATTTAATTTGGATGCAATTACCACTCACTAAACGACTATTAACTACTATTAAATGAACGGATGTGCAAACTAGAGTAGTTGACAAACTCATTGCCGACATAATTAAAGCATCAGCTACTCATTCGAATGTATTCGCACATACTCAGACGAAAACGAGTTGTGATAAAAATATGACAGATAAAAGCTCGAGGAAAATATTTCTTATAATTGCATTTTATTGATCACTGCAGCTGTCCAGTTAACCAAACAACAACTACCGATTGGAAACCATAATCATATAATTATTTATCGTATAAGTACATTTCTGAAAGAATTAATATGAGTAGCATTATTCATTTCGGAATTAATATATTAATAATTTACCAGTAAGAACGGATTAATCAGAGTTGAATGTTGTTGCTGATCAAGATTAAATACACTTGGCCATTTTGGAATACTCGTGCCATTTCAGTGAGTTTACATTTTTGCAATAATTCATGCAAGACTTAACAGAAATTCTAATATTCTCCAAAATTTTCTCCAGTCAGTTCGAATATGCATTTAAGCCATTAAGTACATACATACTGCACATTTCCTCTTAGGCATACTTTATTCAAATAGCTTGGCAGTCCTGCATAAATTCTCACAGTTTTATTAAATTTCGCTCTACTGGATGTTTATCTCATAGCTTGCTGCGTTATAAGTCCATTTACCTTAAGCCAGGCATTTGCAAAAGACCAAAGTAAACATTTCTTCCTAATAATGCCAAAAATGCCAACGGGCCTGCCATAATTGCATGCACTGGCTTAAAAAGAAAACAGCAGTCACA